>JAZAYU010000010.1:10689906-10996861 GCA_038501625.1 Corbicula japonica
AACAATAACTGGATAATTATTTATTATTAACAGAACTAGTACTAGTTCGGGATTCTTCAGTTTCAAGATTATATAGAAATATTAGTAAGTCCGAGTACCATGAACAGTGTATCGTACATGCTGATGAAGACATTTGGCATTTTCTGATGGCACTAATACGCTTCCGTATCTTAGACATGTTCACAAACGAATCGGTTGTTTTAATACTTTGAACCGTGGTATCAATCAGTATTGAAAAGTCTGAACGGATCAATTGTTGGAAGATAGGTGCGCATCAGCCATATCGGAACGTCCTTGAAAGGTCATGGTCCAAAGTCATATATAAAAAATATCTCACGAAAACTAGATTTTTTCAGTTTTTCACACTGATTAACAGCGTTGTATCAGATTTATTTTCCACATCAATCAGGTTATGTGCCATTTACACTTTCAATGGAGTTATATTTAACAAATAATTGTATACTTAACAAAAATAAAATGTTTCTGCTTAAATCAAATCAACAGTTACTGTATTGTCATATTTTATTACGAATAAGCAAGAGGCCTCTTTCGCTCACCTGAATATTGAAGCCGTTCACTACATGGCATAAAACATTTTGAGCATGAGATAAAAATTATGATAATTAGGCGAAGAATATAAAATACGTTGCGCGAACTTTTAATTATATTACCGGTCGGCATAGTTTTGAGCTAGATGACCCAGTTCTTCTTTCTTATACAAGATTTCACGAGAATAATTCGTAACAAGCTGAATGCTGAAGCCATTTTTATGTTAACTTTAGGATTGACAAACGTCAATTTCTTTCGTTGATTGCTGATATCTATGATTTTCCCCTTCTAATATTTGTATTAGGAGACAAAATTCTGCAAAAAATCGACGTGGTTATAGACCTGTAAAATGTTTAGCCTTTAGCCTAAGTAAATAGGCCTTTCTAAGTCTGTCCATCGTCAGTGTGGGAAGTAGTGAAGCAAAATTTGCCATCTTGAAAGCGGTGCACAGCTCTTTTTTACGTCTGTGCGAGTATAAACTTTATTTTACATAAAATTTTTATGCCCTTAAGGTCAAATATTTGGGACTATCTAGTGTCAGCATTATTTTAACTAGCCGGAGTAGGCATAAATGGTTTCTATTTACAAATGAGTATAAGACTACACTTTGTGTTACAATATTCCGTCCTGATAACATATTTTAATTGTTGAAGTTTATTGATATTTTAGACAGAAAGCATGTTTTCTCTGTGTCTTGTTTTTGCTGAGGATGTGTGGATATTTCATGAATCACTGGGTAAAATACAGCGTTCCGATTTTATTGCTTTATTTGCATAAATTAGCTGGCAAATTTTTATAATTTCATAAGAACTCTGACTGTTCGTACGAAGTGATTTGCAGCAAAAACAATCAAGTTCATTTGTAAACCGGAAGTAGCATAATAAACCAAGGGTGACGTGCAAACCTCAAGTTGACAAGCCGCGCAGTTTTGGTGATATAAATGGGGGAGGGTACGATTGGGTTAGCGTGTGTTTAGTAGGCATCTCCGAAAAGCTGTATATATTTCTCCAACTCGCCTTATTAATGCATGCTCAGTTCGGCGGTTACATTTATTTAAGCTGATGAAGATTATGTTAATACTGCTACTGATGATGTTTTTCCTTTCAATGCACCTTATGATGATGATCTGAAGATGATGATCTGAAGAAGATGGTGATGATGAAATATCACCATTGCTACTGCTGCTAATGATGCGTTCTTTATAACTTCACAGTGATGGTGATTTCTATGGTTGCTACGCTGCCGCCGCTGCTGCTGCTGCTGCTGCTGCTGATAATCTAATTTTATAACTCTAGATGGTGATGATTCGATAACCCTTGTACTACCTCTGCTACGTTAATCGTTTTAAATAACGATGCAAAAAGGCACTTTATTTAAACAGAATGATAAATATAATCCGTATTTTGTTGAGATTATTTACCACAATAAAGATAACCTGTAATGTACATTTTCGATGGACAAGCTGGTTTAATGATGGTTTCCCTGTGTGTTACAGATGCTGGACGTAAACATAATCAATGTTGTTGATAGTGTCAAGGATCTAGATGTTCTCTTGCTCCTATATTGCTATTCTACGAAGACAATAACAGTTTAAGAGTTTCCATGCAGCATCTAAATTAGATACAATATTCCAAAAGAAAGAGTGGTCTTTGTTTTCGGTGATTTTTCATCAACTGCTTTTCTTAATGCCTAAATAGTTGGTATGAAAATTGAGATTAGGTCATTTAAATTATATAGTAAAACTATCTACGATATAATGTCAATTTTGATACCAAGTATTTAGGAATGAAGAAAAGCACTGAAAACAAAACGGACACTTTCTTTTTGAATAGAGTATAGATACAAATAATGTTGATTGTCAATAACCTACAAGGATTCACAACAGTAGGGCATGGCGTTGTATCTCACATAACCAATGTTATTAATATATGTTTAATTTACATATGATAAGAAAAGTTAGAACAGTAAAGAAAAACAGTGAGATCTAAAAAAATCCCTAAAATTCTATTTGCAATTTATCACAAAAACTAAGCAATACTAAACATGAATTTAAATGTCTTCATGACTAATGAGTTACTGACAACGATGTCTCAGGTCCTTTAATCTAACAGATGTATACAATGTGAGTTATTTGTAAAAGTGTGTCTGACCTTCAATTTTCTGGTCGCGAAAATGGATGACGAAAAAATAAAAATGTTGATATCTCTCTTCATTATTGAAAGTTCTTTTCAAGCATCTTAGATATTGTTGTATCATTTCGCTAATGTTGTCAATTAAATTGTTGTATTGTGTTGCTTCGTTTTTGAGATAAATTGCAAAAAGAATTTTAGGCACTTTTGGGGTGTTACTATTTTTCTTGACTGTTCTAACTTTTCTTAACGTATGTAAAAATAATCATACTCTTATAGCATTGATTTGTGAAAAGTTTGATGGAACTGCATTGTGCCATTTGAGAGATTTTGATATTTTTTTTGTCTATGACATAGCAATGACGAATGGAGCAATACCTTAAATCCAACTTGATTGCTTGGGTTGTTTGCCTTTTTCTGAATCGTGAAGTCTATGATGTTATTCACCAGGCGGACAAGCATTATGTTAAACGAAAAATAAGGGGTATCACCCACTAATAAAATATAGCAATATTTTTCGATCCGCAAGTAAAGACATTTCACAAAGTTCCTCAACAGCGGTACCCGGCTCGGGCGCCATAGGCAAGTCGGAATGTTTTAAGCATCTTGCAGAACCCTCAAATTGCTTCATATCTCTCAGCTCCTGAAGACAAAGATCTGGTTTTTACTAGCAAACAAACCGTCAGATGTTGCAATTTAAATCCAGAAATTTCAGGTTTTGGGTTGGGTAATGATGAATAAAATGCAATCGATGAGTTAAATTCAGGCCAGCCAAAACGTTTTCATTCGACATCCGGAGATGTTTAATATCTGACTGCTTTTATGATGTTTTTCTTATTCTTCGCTGGTCGTTGCCGTTATCGACGATGACAAAGACGAACTGAGTATATGACGATTGTGATGAAGACGACGACGACTGTGGCTACTGCTGCGGCGGCTGCATCTACTGCTGTTGCTGCTGCTACTGCTGCTGCTTCTGCTACTAGGCCCCCTACTACATCTTGCAAAAAATGGATCTTGTTAAATTTGATCAAATAGATTTTTAATTGTCACACTGAATAATCAATAGAAATTAAACAACAATTTGACAGTTAAATATTCAGAAGACAACATCTGCTTCCCACAACAAGCAATATTAATTAAGTAAATATGGTAGTTTTGCGTTTTGCGGAATATAAAATAAAATATGTAGCTAACAGTACGCGTCTAGACACTGCCTATGCAAATGAAAAACGCGGGACAAATCTCTGTCACACAATTGGATTAACTTTAAACCATAGAGCATACTGTGCAGCAGTAACATGGGTTTCCATTATATTTTTTGACTTCCGTCATTTACTGTGATGAAGGTTAGTTTGATCCTCCACAGATCGCACTGGATTACAGTCAAACCTGTCTTCAAAGACCGCTCTGGGGAAAACAAAACATTAATCTGTGGGACAATGGAATGTGGTCTTTACATACAGGTGGTCTTTGTTTTCAGGTGGTCTGTAACTCAAGTTTGACAGTACCAGTTATTACTGACAATAGGTGTTTTCAGTTTGTTGACATAGCGACCTCGGCATGCTAATGGTATACATTTTTATCGATGACAACAACCAATCCTTCAGACTTCAGCGAAGGAAGAAATGCCATTTGTCTAATAAAGATTGCGTCTGCGAGCCTGCGACCAAATTGAAGCTTTCCCAGTCAAAACGAAACTGTTTTATTATGACAGAACCAGCAATTTAGTTTTTTTTTGTGGCAAAAGATTGTATTGCAAGCAGTTAACCAATATGTGCCCGTGTTTTTTTTTATGACCATTGGTGCAATTGGCGACCAAAGGCAGTCAGTAATACTTACGATTGGTACCATTTAAGATGCACCTATTTTTCTTATCTGTTTCTTATCAAATGGTTCCTGATTTGAAATGTATGTCTTAGAGGAACGAACCAGTGGGATCGGAGATTGATCACTTTACCCTGATGACAACACAATCACATTATTTTTTAATTTTAGCAATAGTACATCTATGAGCAAAAGCAAAAAGTCTGCGATAATGACGGAAGTTGTCCCAAAATAAAGCTTTGGTACACCCAACGTAATCTTCTTCACATAAAATAATCTTGGCGCCCTGTGGAGTCTGTTAAGGATCTGCACTCGGATGAATATTGTACCCTCTACAAACAATGAATGAATTATAATTTTTACTCGTACATATCTCCACTGGATAAAGATACGAGGCTAAAACATATTTATATGGAATGATCTAAACTCGGCGAATAACATCAACACTCATAATGGTCTACTTTCACAAAAAGGAATGGAATGGAATGATCTCAACTCGGCGAATAAAATCAACACCCATAATTATATGCATAGAATGGTCTACTTTCACTAAAGGTTAATCTTTTACACTTAACCAGTGGGCCAAGGGTAAAGTTAATTGGACCACTTCAAATATTCAAATTTACACAAACCGTGACTAGTAAACAAAACAAATCGCACTTTAATAAAGGCCTCAACCTAGTTTACCCTTATTACTCAAACCACAAATGGTAGGTACCTGTTAATAAAATGTGTCACCGTGATACAATGGTCCTAATTGCTTGGTCTTGATTAAACTGGTCCGAAAGAAATGCTTTTCTGACTGAATGCTGACAGTGCAGACCCCGATAGAACGTCGTAGATGCGCAGGCTGAACTGGATCTACACTGGTCGCATTGATAATAAGCCCCATTTGTCATGCTGCAGCAATGTATAAATAAGATATAATTTTATTAACGTGTACCACCGGTCGGTGACATTTACCCTAAGCGTGCAATAATCTTAGATATGCGATAGAAAATCAAAGACCTATGTCACCATAGTCGTTCAAAAAGGCCGCTGTCCTATATAGAGAGATTGTATGAGTAAACGATATCCGAAATAGGAACTAACCACAATCGAAACACGGGTAATTCAAGAACATTGGGAACTTACCACAATCGAAATCTGGGTAATAAGAGCACATAGAGGAACTAACCACAATCGAAACCTGGGTAATTAGAACACATAGAGGAACTAATCACAAGCGAAACCTGGGTAATTAGAGCACATAGAGAAACTAACCACAATTGAAACATGGGTAATTAATGCACATAGAGGAACTAATCACAATCGGAACCTGGGTAATTAGAGCACATAGAGAAACTAACCACAATTGAAACATGGGTAATAAGAACACAGAAAAACTAACCACAATCGAAACTTTAGTAGAAACTGGGTAATTAGAGCACATAGAGGGACTTACCACAACCGAAACATGGGTAATTAGAACACATAGAGGAACTTACCACAATCGAAACTTGGGTAATTAGAACACATAGAGGAACTAACCTCAATCGAAATCTGGGTAATTAGAGAACATAGAGGAACTTACCACAACCGACACATGGGTAATTAGAACACATAGCGAACTGACCACAATCGAAACATGGGTAATTAAAGCACATAGAGGAACTAACCACGATCGAAATCTGGGTAATTAGAGAACATAGAGGAACTTATCATAATCGAAACATGGGTATTACTAATTACAGCACATAGAGAAAAGATCACTCTATAAGAGAGGAGCGAGATCGAACAAACAACACCACTGACCAATCATATTACAATTCGTCGGCTTAAAATATCAAAACCTCTTGTCGACCAAATTTGATTTTTAGCAACGGGAATACAGAAAATTTTGCTAAAAAGTAGGAATGAACATTGTAACACTGACATAATATATTTAATATAATTTGAAAGTTTCCTTAAAAATGTGTTTTTAACATTGTATATACATGTATACCTTTAACTCATTTTAAAGGCTGGTATGAATAAGCTCTACGCCCTTGACATTTACAATAAAAACAATTAGCCAGTAATACAAAAAAGGTGCAGACGATTGACTGACCTGGGTCAGTACAAGTAAACTAAAAATCAGCCGGGTTAACCACGTGGGCGTATCCTAAATATACTTTATAAATGTAATGGAATCGCCAGAATTTTGATTTGGTTCAGTCCAGTCATCGTCCTGTGGGTGTTTTTGTAATAAGTAATGAACTGAGCGACTAAACCTGTCAAGAGTTTTTGTTCGGAAATGAAGAAATACATAATTTTAACAAAGATAAAAGAAAAATGGAAATGTCATTTACTGACACCGCCTATTATTTTGGGATAGTCCATACACAATTCACGGGGTTGCTTTGCTGGAATTCAATAAACCAACCCTTAAAATTGAACACAAGCACCAGTATAAACCAGAGCCGCGCAGTCTTATCGAGCAACTGTTAGTTAATAGATTCAGTAAATGAATTTCTACAAAACACCCCCATTAACAAAAAATCGACCAGCTCAAATAATAAAACGGGGAGTCCATGTTATTTTTTAGGGAATAAATCTTTTACAGATCAACAAAAAAAACAACTTTTTTTTGTTCACCGGGTTTCTTACCCGTTAACACAAGTTGTTTTTAAATCAAGGTCGGTATCGTGTTAGAGCATTTGTGCTATTAAAACTGTTGACCCGCCGAGGTATAAAAGGTACTTTTGGTCCGAAGTACGAATAGTACCTCGGATCGCAAAACTTAGTTCATTTAAACTTAAAGGTCAGAAGCACCGGGTGACATTAATTAAGTGTACATGACAGATTTATGTCAGATGAAATTATTTTGTTTTTGAAATTCGAGATACCGTATAAAAACGGGCCGTAATAGATCAATGACTATTGCTGCCATTTTTTACAACATAACAAAACAAGGAATAAACAAAATGTTTTGTTGAAACAAAATATGTAATTAATTATTTCATGTCAATGAGATCACCAGGACCCACGGCACCGACAGCCTTCTTATGGGCTTCCACTTCTTCCGGTCCAAACTCGCGGACCGGAACTGGTTCCAGCGGGAAATTCCCACAATCCTTTCCACAAACGAGGGTCGCCGAATCTCCAATTCCCTCGCGTTGTTTGATGTACGCCCCACAGTAGCGTATGGCTATACCTATTCTCCGGCCTTGACCTTATAAAAGAAAACAATAACAAATTCAATGCTTAAGCTTTTAAGCAAAGAAGATATCAAATGTATTTCAAGGTCAATGTCACTTGTAAAATTGAAACTTTCAGAATAAGGCTAAGTAGATATATGTTTAAAATTTCGACTTAACAATTAGTTGAAATCCAATTAGCAGACATTAATGGTGTTTATTTCACGTGGGCAGTATGTTTTTGTGGTGTTACTTTCAAACGCGCTATTATGAAAACTTAATATGGGTTTCTAACAATTCATATCAGATACCAAGTTTTGTGAAAACAATATGTTCTGACATGTAAAAGGTGAAACATTTGAATCTGGTTCCACAAGGACTTGATTGTTTCCTTTAATTAATTTTGATGAAATTCGCACCGGTATAACTAAATTTTGTTTTTCAACTTAAAATAATTTCGGGAAAAAATGAAACTGGTTAAGGAACCGTTAAGTCTTTGAGCTTCGAATGATTACAGTCCAACCTGAGTGAAAGTTCACATTTATTTACCCCACTGACTTATTTAAAAATAAATTTTACTGTGAAAAAAAGGCCACCTGCCTTCAAATACCATTAACTTTATGTTTCTTTAAAAGAAGGTTTGAGTTTATCTTACTTTGATTTGGTCCCGATGCGTGGACGGTCATAGTATGATGAACGGAGGCTTGCCCGGGTTTGAGCTCTGCGTTTGCCACCGTAGACTCGTCCACTGCCACCGGTATCTCTTGGCCGTACAGCAGCATTGAGTTGTCCGCGAACGTCTTACTATGCTCAAGCTGACCCTGTCAAAAAAAAACAACAACACTTTTAATGACCCGTAGTATGATATCAGTATTCACATTTATCATTTTAAAAAGAACTACAATTTATCCTCAAAATAATTCCAGAAAAGAACTTGAATCCTCACTCCTCTTTGCACTTAAACTAGATCTGGAAATCACTTGTATCTTCCACTACATTCCCATATAAGCATGCCACTACGGTGCGTACATTTAAAAAGAAGTAACGACACTCACGGAATCTCCGTTTCAAAGTTCCTAAGTGCATGTACCGTCACTCGATCTAAGGATGTATAAAAGTTATTCTTATGGATGCTTCACCTTAATTATGAAGTTTCAAAACTGTATTCCGTATTATTACTGGTTAAGCTAAGACACCAGAGCAAATGTCTCAGACTGACGACCAAAAACGGTTTGTGGTACTGACGATGCTAGAAGCTAACTCATTGAGCCAGTATGATAGAGACAAGGACATCGTATGTATTACCTTGAGATGACTGCCTTTAGAAAACTGAACACAACCGTTGTTGACATTTGACTCAGTGAGAGCCACCCATACCGTGAGGGCATCAGGCGGCTCCATCCCTGAAACCGGAAGTGAAACTTTGATAGAGCTTAATTCGTCAACATTACATACTGAATTATACGACACCAAACATGTGCGATATGATTGGCTGAGTGAGCTTGCCATAAACGAACAAGTTTCAAAGCAAAATAAAACATTTTAAAGTTGAAAGGTGTATGCGTTCATGTTACACACGCACGACGGAGCGAAAAGAAATTATTAATTAAGGGGTGACAACTGTTTCAACGCTTGAAACAGTCCCAAATGATTTAACTCCCTTCAAACCACATCTTTCTACGCCAACTTACCAATATAAGTAGCGTCTTGATGCCAAGCGCATATTTTTCCTGTCCCAGGATCTTTCGGAAATAAATCTGTTGACCAACACAGTATGTCAGGACCTACAAGAAAAGAACTGTTGAACTTCATTATACGTGTATTGTAGCTGATCTGTTGTATTATGTTTTGAAAAGATTACAACAACACAAAGTACTACGCTTTAAATGCTTGTAAACAACAACAATTTTTAGGCATTAAAACGGTTAAAAAACAAACGTTAACAAAAACCGAACAACAACACCAACAACAACATCTTTTGACAATTTCCAGTTACCATCTGTTTTTATGTACCGTCATCAGTCATGGTGTTGTGGGCAGCACACCAAAGCTCCCATCATAAGTTTATTTGAAATACTGAAACTTAGGGTTTTCATGTTTTCCCCTTTTTCTGTACCTTACTACACAAGACTTAATTCTTACAAATACTCCACCGTAACAAGAGAGAGTTGGGCTCAAGATCATAAAACTAAATCAGGAGACCTGTCTCAAATCTCAAGCATCTGATTGGCTGAAATGGCGACAGGTCCAATCTCAGTTTTATGATATTGGATCCCGATCTTACCCAGTATTTGTTTGACAAGTTCAACTATTTTCGGATGGGTTGCTAATTGATACATCCATGGTAACAACAGGTGCGACTTAAATCTGAAAACAACAACACCAAAAAATAATCTAAAATTGGTATCAAAACAACTTTTAGCAATAACTGTTTTCTCTAATCTTCAGATTAATGAGAAGAGATTTTTAGAGAGATGAGGAAAAGAATAAAATCTGTTGGCTCTAAAATCTAAGAGATTTCTGAAACAGAGCGATGTGGAGGTTCAAACTGACTGAAAGATTTGTTAATTACATAACACTCAACAGCAAGCCCAACATCTTCAGGAACCAATTCATAGCAGTCGCTGCTGGTTAACGCCATCAACAGGTACTTGCACTCGTGTAGAGTATTGGTCATTGCGACTAACAGGATCATTTTCCAATGTACTCCTACAGCTGCCTATAACCGCCACCAAAATGTGAATGAACACATGTAGAAATGTAGATGCCGGTTACTGCCACCAATATGTTCATCAACTTACTTGTGAATGTAAACCTGAAGCTAACGTTTATCTTTTCATTAACTTACATGAGTATGTAAACCTGAAGCTAACGTTTATCGCCACAAATATGTACTGGTATAAATGCATACTCGTTGCCAGAGGCAATTGCCACATACATAATTGTACATATACGTGCACCTGTAGCTACCAATAACTGCAACCAACATATACTGGTCCTTAGTTTAGTTTAAACTTATTTATTTTAGATCGATTGTGAAACAAGTTCTTCCAACTTATATTAAACACGCTCGATTGCTGCTTTCTGGGTTGCCAACCAGTACTCGCGCCGAATGTAGAAGAAACTGTAGAAGAATCTCATCCCTGTGGGTTTTTAACCCCGCAGTCTCCGGAGTCCGACGCTCTACCTCTAAACCACTGCTCTTCCTACGCTCTTCCATGTACTGCCACTCACGTATACCTGTAGCTGCCGGTCACTTTGCCACCAAGCCTGTCCTCATAGCTTTGGAAGGACTTTAGATAGAAATCAACTTCATCGTTTGTTAAAACATCCAAACCAATGAGGAAACCGTCTGACTGAAATTGTTCTGCTAAGTTAGCGCTCATGATATCTGAAAAAGGATGAACATCGTTCAGATCAGCCAGGGAAAAGCGAATGTAAAAAATGTTGTGGTTTGTTTATGTGTTGACGCCGCTGGGAGGCGAAATGCATACTTTATACCTATCGTAAATAGGAGTTCGTGTTTTTCATCGTTCGTGGCTTAAATACCTCGAAATATTGGATCACCGAGGATAAAACAGTTTTGGTATACTAAACACATGAACAAATCTGGTTTATGATATAGAATCTAACTTGTTTTTATCTTTCGAAATATTAAAACAGTTTTGCAAATGCCATTGAATACTAGTATTTAGACGTTCCGTGAGATGCAATTCCAAAGTTAATCAGGATACAAACGTTTGGTTATTTCAATGAGTTCTATGTAAACATCTAATTTGAGCTTGTTAACTTAAAACTAACCTCTGAAAAACTTATTTCTTCACTTACCTTTGGCTGGCAAAGAGTTTTTCTGTCAGGTTTCTAAGAAACACATAAATATCTTTTTGCTCTTGAAACTTACAGTATAAGAGATGAAAATATGTATAGTTGTTGCGTTTCATACACGTAAATTCTTAGTTGTTAATGTTTACCCGTTATCTTTTATTTTGATGCGTGTCAAAATACATAAAACAAGGGAAATAACTCTACTTTCTTTTATCCAATAGTTTGGCGAGACGTTTCTCCGCTATAATTATGTCCTAAATTTTAACCTTAAACGATTCTTCGTTATAAAGCAAAATCAACATCATGCAAATACTCGTTAATATTCTTTATATAAATTACAAACCTAATGAGAAGAAAATATCCCCTGTCACTCACTCATTGATTTAATGGTTTGTTCATTTACTACGTTTCTTTTCTAACAACCAGAGGTCTGAAGTAAGCACTATATCAAATGGATCTCACAAAACTATATTGCAACCTTATGTATGTTCAACGCGGCAAATTTAAATTGAATTGTGTGTAATATTGGCGGATATCACACCGGCTTATCTACGAATACGATCCGGCATCATTTGCGGCAATCTGCATTAGCCCATAACTTTCCGTATTGAAGCCGAAATCATACGTAGAAGTACTTGTATGTCAGTGTATATTCTTGACAAAATTTTGAACATGTTTAAAATTTATCTAACAAACTTCGTGCTTCCTTAAGACTACAACGTACTAATCCGTTTTAAACCGTTTTAAAACCTTATAAATACGGACTTAATCGTAGGCCCGAGGTCGTCAGGTTGCGGTTCTTAACCGTTTGTTGGCTTGGAAAATAGGGCGGGTACAATTAGTGCACATGGAAATACCTACGATTTGTTTATAGATCAATATGATTGATTGAGGATTATTCGTTGAAGATGTGTCATGTCGGTATAAGAACAGTTGGTAACACTTGCAACAGCCGGATGCAGAATTTCACTGTACAAGGCATGTTCATTCAGAAGTTTTGAAACAAAGATGAACAATGACGTTTTCATTATGCAGCGAATATTCAAACTTGTTGAGAGATTTAAATGAGTGTTTATACTGCAAAATTTTCTTTCAAGAAGTTTTAAGCACATTTTATATTACGAGAATAGAAAGTGATTTAAACAAGGCAGACGAATCTTAAGATGACAACAATCACAAAAAGATAACGTGATCAATGGAGAAAATTAATATTTTCTTTTTTTAGAGTGACTCTGTCTGTCTGTCTGTCTGTCTGTCTGTCTGTCTGTCTCTCCCTCTCTCTTTCTCTCTCTGTGTGTCTCTCTCTCCCTCTCTGGTTTTGAGTCCCCAGCAGTTACGGTATCTTAGAACTCTCTCGCATTCTGGGGACACCTCTCTCGATTTCCTATATGATTTATGGGGTCAGATCAAGTTTTCATTAGGCCTACTTTCATTTTTGAAGGGGAAATAGCTATTAATACACTTTATGACCTCATCATGACGTAAGGATTTTAATGCACTACCGTAACAGTAGGGACCCTCACAATGTCCTCAGAATTCTCTCTCTGTCTCTCTCTCTCTCTCTCTCTCTCTCTCTCTCTCTCTTTGTCTTTCTCTCGGCGATTAATATTCACCTAACAAGTTCAACAGACTTAAATAATACACATGACTAATCTAGCAGTTCTCAACGGACTGTATATTGTCACAACTGTCTGGCTACATTCTGCATTCATCGCATAAATATATCCTGTTAGAACATTACTTTTGCCACCAACAATAATTCACCAAAGCTCTTTGGCATTGTCAGTGTTATTTGTGACAGGGGAATCAAATTAATTCGGAAATTTGACGAACCATGCTAAACTTAAGGGGAGACAAACATTGCAAATCGCGAAAACCGGCTAAAATTTCAAAACTGAAAAGTGAGTTATGTTTGCACGATCAGTTCAGTCTAATGAAGGATGCAGTTATGTTTGCACGATCAGTACAGTCTGATGTATGTTCTAATTCCCAAGCACATACTAAAACAAAAGAAAAACCGTTTGCATGAGACTTTGAAATTCATGGACAATATACCAAAACAGCATTTTTATTTTGAAAACAACTCAACTACAGATTTGCAGAGCTGCATTTTAAACAAACAATAATACCATATATAACTTATTCACCAAACCTTTATGATAGACAGCCAGCTAAGCTATTTTATTAGTAGCTGTTTTCCAATAAATTACATAAAAATTGGGTTGTCGTGGTCAAAATAACTAGGGCTGTCAGATTCGCACATCACCTTGATCGAGCAGACTTGTTTATAGTTATGGACGTGCCACTTACAGAGCCCCATAAATCGTTTCGACAGGAAGTAATCGTATGATTTGTATGCTGACGCACTCTGGTAAGTTCTTTATAGCCGGACAGATTTCCGAAGGCTTTTATGGAGTGTTAAAAATAATTGAAACCTCCATTAGAACTGACACATCGAATTATTATGTAGTAAGTTCATTCGGAACAGAATACTCTATTAAGTGTACTTGTTCTTTATAAAGTTGATAAAATAGCTAACAGTTAGAGCTATGTTAAATGATTTGTGGGGTTTCGTAATGGCGGTAATGGCGCTTATTGGGGCCATGCAGTTCGAGAATAATAGAGAGTTTAATGGCGACATTGAAGAGTAACGGGATGCCAAAGACAAAACTTTGATAACAACACACAACAAAACAAAGCACATTAACAAATCAAGAAACGATGAGTCTTACAACATTTTCGAGAGGCGCTAATTGCTATCTAAACAAGTCGCTATTTTGCCCGGCTCCTCGGCAGTTTGTTTTCCCGTTACCTTGCTTTTGTTTGTCCGTTAAACGTTTAAGTTCAATGTTTTTTATGTTCAAGGTCGGTCATCAAACTTCATTGAACTCGAGTATTCTATTGTTCAAACGATCGATGGAGGATTTGACTTTATAAATGGACCAATTTAAAATACACATGCGTAGTGCTTGGCTGATTCTAAGAACCAATTTTAAATATAGTGCTTAGCTGATTTTATGAATATTTGATAGAAATATTAAAGCGGCATTACTTCAATTTAACCGGTCTTGTCTGAAATATTACATGTATTTGGAACTATAGGCACAAATTTGCAGCCTTAGTTCGGGCTAATAAAATTTTAATTTACTAAAATAAATTTGGTCCGCGCGACTAAAAGCGAAAGTAGGATTTCCGAAACGTCACAGAAATCGAGATCGCGCATGAAGTGGTCTCTTCGTCGGTGCTAAATATAGCTTCATTATATTTAGCTTCTTAAAAGTTCGTTAACGATAATTTAAAAATATCATTGAAAATCCCGTCTATAAGAAAGAATTCGATCGGACCTTTTGTGTTCTGTTAGAGAGTTTATATATTGGAGTCTATATGGACAAATATGATTTTTCAATAGTATATTCTTACTTAAGTTTAGGGCTGGGGCTTTAACATATTTATTGCATATCAAATACAATCTATCATAAACACATAGATAATATAATAAAAAAGACCCGAATAATTTGAAAAATAAAGATTGCCGGCCAGAGTTTAGTGAAGAAATTTGCACACTTGACTTAGATAAATGAAAATTCTGATTACTAAGAGCACCCTAAAACAAAAGGAATCACCGTTCGCTCTAGAACTCTAATTATAATATGTGTATACTAAAGTCCCGTTTTACAGCTTAACAGCAACTCCATATTTATGATCACTCCACTACAATATCTTTAGACGATTTTTTAAAAATATTGTCAGGTTTTGAAGAAATATGAGAGAGCCCTTTTTCACCTCTACTTTCGGTTACAAGAATAAACAGTTTTATAGACATTTTTTTTTTCAAAGATGTCCGCAACATATTGAAAATTAGTGTTAATGTAATTCATTTTAGCACCCAATACCGTTTTACTGGTGACGAGCTGTGAAAATAAAATTATATTTTTTTAACAATTCCCCAAAATAATGTTATTATATTGTTATAAACATATGAATGTTGATCATAACAGAAGACAAAAGTTGAAAAAATGAATTTTGTTTAAAATTGGTAAAATGTGGTACAAATGAGTGACACCTGGATTAGACAACATGGCAGGTACGGGAGACCGGGGATAGTTGTTACACTTTTAGCATTTTTCAGAATTGTGACTGTTTCAGTTGTGCGAAAGTAATGTAAATATTGGCAATTAAAACCATAGGAAGTTAAGTTTAATATAAAATTAGACCGATTACAGTATATAAACTGAATTCATAAAAAAAACAAATTTTCGTAAGTAGACCAAAGTGTACCAACTTACCCCGGTCGTGGGGCATGTTGTTACAGGTCTCGGGGTAAAATGTTACAATAGCTCTGGGTACAGTTTTTAACATATTTTTAACATATTCAGATACGTAACAGTGACTTTTTTGATAACGGTTTTATTCAAAGACGTGAAAATTGTTTAGAATATGATTTTTGACAAAAACATGCATGTTGTTTCATAAATATAGTCACTGTGGATGTTAAGTTGGAAAGTCGCAAACGTTTCAATAAGGCATTCATTTTTTAAACTATTGTGAATTCGGATAGATTGTATATATATATATATATACATTTGTGGTTTACTTATATTGCTCGAACGAAAACAATGTAAATGAATAACTTTTGCGAAAGAACTTTGCGAAAGTTTAGTATGATACCTGTAAAGTGTTAGTCAAATATACATTCAGGAACAGCCAAAACCACAGTTACAAAATACAAAAGCTTACCCACACAAACAAATTGTAGATCTGCATGAAATTCTGAGAGTGTATCAGTTTATTATTTGATCAATTAAAAAAAACACCACAAAAAAAGAGAACCAGAAGGGTTACCTTCTTCAAGCGGTCAGTGCCAATAGTTTTCCGCCAGGTTTAATGCAATAAGATAAAGAAATCAATATTTCGGGTTATTTTTGCGTTTACACGAGCATTTTTCCGATAAAATATCGATAATATTGTCGAAAGTTGTGAAATGAATAATATTAAGGTGTACCATGCTGGTCAAAAATCTATGTTTTGTTGAGACTTACATTAAACATAGAGGAAACTTTGAGGGTTATTTTAGTATCCATACCTACTTCATCAGTGATGCAATGTTGTCAAAAAATTAAGTGTAACAACTCGCCCCGTGTAACAACTATCCCCGGTCTCCCCTACCACATTTTATTACTTTTCTAACAAAGTTCATTTTTCAACAATTGTCTCCTGTAATAATCAATATTCATCTGTTTATAACAATATAATAACAGTATTTTTGAAAATTTTTAAAAATCGATAATTTAGGCCTAAAAAAATAGGTTTGTTTCTGGTTACCCGACCGACCGTCTCTTTTTAGCGCCTACCGTAACTTTTTTTCAGCCCTCCCAAAAAAATTGTATGAAAAGCCGACCGGGTTTTTGACCGACGAAAAATTCTGTTATTTTCGGACACAATGTCCGGTGCAAAATAACAGCCAGCACCGTTTCATTTTTGGAAAATTTACTTTCACTTTCTTCTCCGGTGCTATTTTTAACTGTTAAACGCGTGATTTTTGTCGATGTATCATTATGTGTAAACCCTGTTGCGTGTGCTTTCGGGTCAACGTTGCTAATTCCATGATTTAATTCGCCGAGGTAAACAATCATGAATGTCAACGTTCGGCGAGCCAGCAAAAATATTCTTTTTGATCCACCGACGACTTCATTGAAGAATTAAGGAAGCAAATAGATTACGATTTCTGTTCGAAGTGCATACGTGACCCGGCGTAAATGCAGAATCGTTTAATAATGAGTGAACAATTATGTACTGGTATTTGTATCGTAAAATGAGTGAAAGAAACAGCACTGATCAAATTATTAACCAAGCATTGGTGGTAGTGATAAAACTTTTACCATCATTGACGGGATATGTATATATTTGATTTATATGTGTTAATTGCAACAATATCACGAATGTAAAGCTAAAAACGACTAAATACGAGTTGAAAGTGAGGCAGAGTGGTTGCAAAAAGTGGTAGGTATTAAGGTAAGTATATCCAACATATTTTTTTTTTTTACAAAAAGTAGCCATGAACAAATCAACAATATCCACGCATTAAAACACATCACGGCATTACACATCTTATTGTAATTAAAAGAATAATTATTTATATTACATGTTGAGCAAAACAATTCCACTTTAAGTTGAAACACTGGTTTATTAGTTTCAATGGAATTACAGTATAAAATGCAGTGAGTTTTCCGTTTTCTACACTTCAATACCTTAAAAGATACCTCTAAAAAGATAGATACATTTCCGGGCAAACAAACTGTAACCTGTCACCTCTTTTAAACAGCTTATTCAATCAGGCGTTAAAAATCTGTTACAAATACACAGCAACAGGGGCCTATCCGTTATCGAGACGTTATTGGTACATGTACTTACAATAATCCACGTTCAAATTCCATTGTCTCTTTTTAATGATCACATAATCCGCACAATTCAAAAACAAACAAAAAGAAATTTTCTAAAAATGTTTTAAAAATACTCGTAGATTAATGTACATTTCTTTGATCCGCCTTCCCTGTTAATTTCATACGGAGACTGAATTTGATTGACAGTCAGTATGGAGGTAAACATTGATACCCACCGTCAATGAAATGCAACTTCAAAGGAAATTGTCGGCTCGTATCAAGACTGTGTTGTTTAATCGGCTCTGCTTTGAAATCGTTTGATCTACAAGAAGTGTGTACGTGACATTTGTCATTTTTAGCTGAGTTAAATTGGTTGATGATTCAATAATACTGAAATATGATACTTGAGATAAAATTGGGATGTAATTTATTATGGAATATGTTCGCATTGGTTAGTGTTTTAATCAAAGACCTATATAGGTAATATATAGGTCTTTGTTTTAATACTTATTTTACATTCACGTTGTAAATTTTGCGGTGTCATAATATAATTTGAAACTTTGATTTTGTAGCAGTACATGACAGAAGGGTCTGGTAATCAATTAATAAACATATAAATGATGCATATTTATCACGAGTATTGTCCAGAACACGATCTACCTGACCTCCCTTGTCAACAAATATATGCAGATTTAATGATGAATACGATTACCGGCGAATCGAACACTCCGGGCAATAGAATATTTTTAGCTGACAATTTGTGTATTTGATTTCCCGGAGTCTACTGTACAAATTAAACAGTTTTAAATTTTGATGTATTTACTTACACCCAAGATGGTATATACCTGAACTTTGGTTCCTTCCCCTAAAAAAATATCAACAAAAAAGAATAAAAGAAAGCCGACCTACCGACCCATTGTTTTTTCAAGGATGTAACCAGAAACAAACCTATTTTTTTAGGCCTTATGTTCAAAATTAGTAAAACTGTATTGTGTGCAAGAATGAATTACCTTAAAATATCAGTTTCTTTCTATTCGTTCCAAAACAGCTATGTCAGAGTTTTTATGAAAAACATTATTTCCCATTTGCGTGGTTGTTGTAGATGGTTTATATTATGTCTTGGCTGAGCAAGCAAACGAAACAAAGAAACAAAATGAGTACAGTTGTAACAAAAAAAGGAAGTTTTTCCTTAAATTCGTAGTTAAAAATTTAGCCTGGTGGCCAGATCGCACTAAAGGCGATTTATCCTCGGTTTTGATAAAAAACAACATCTTTTGAAAAGACCTGGAATAACCGTGTTATATTTGTTTTGGTTCAATAAAAATGCTAGGCTAAACCTCCAAAAAATTCCGGAAATTTAATTATAAGGTTTTATAATTATCTCCTTTAACTCCCTCTTCCCTTTAAACTAAACACTGCTTGTGTGTTGCATAAATTTTAGAAAACAGTCAACAAGAAGACATTGAAAAATTGATTCCAACCCAACAACGTTTTTTTTTTTTAAAAAAAAAGGCAAATGTTGAACTGGGCAAATATACAGAGGAATTCTATTTATAGAAAAAATAACGTATGAATTACTGAAACAGTTATGCCAATTAGTATAGATTTTTTTACTGGAATCTTAAACGCTTTATAAATAAAATCGCACACTAAACTGGTAAATACCACAAGGATTATAAAGTCCTACAAGCTTATAAATTAAATTGGGCATGATTCGCACGCTTTTGCACATGCATGTGGCGTTTTATGCTTACGTTATGAAAACGGTAGTCTGGATAAGCAAAACAAACAACAACAGGATTTTAAAGGTAAGAGGTAATAAATAGGTAATTTTAAGGTAATACACATGTTGTTTATTGAATTATAACTACAGTTTATAGCTTCAAAACATTGAGGACTCGCTGTTGAAAATTTCAACAACTACAACAAACAGCTAAAATGCCAATGTCACATTAGAAGGTCAATCACGTATTAGTTTCTGGTCATTATTAGGAATTCCGGATTAATCTAGCGCCATTGTTAATTTCAACAATGCAGTGCACAATACTCAGAAGTTTTCAACATGACTTAAGACACGTCACTCATCCCTAACGATCGAACTCCTTGCAGCGGTTATCTCCCCTTACAGGAACGTCATCGCTAACGATCGAACTTCTTGCAGCGGTTAACTCCCCTTACAGGAAGGTCACTCGTTCCTAACGATCGAACTCCTCGCAGCAGTTATCTCCTCTTACATGAAAATTAACCACTTGCTATGAACATGTTGATTTGTTAAAGTCGAAATAAGTTTTGTTACGATATCACGTCGTTAACATTTACATTTAACTAGAACCGTAACAGTATTAAAGAAAATAAAATGTTTATTGGGAAAGATAAGAAATATTTAAGGATTGAATCAATATTTGATGGTTTTCTTTGGGTATGAAAAACAGTTGGGTTGTTTTAAGTGTTTGAAGCCCGAAGCCACAAAATATTTGTCACCGACATTTGTTTACTTGTGAAGTTACTGTCCGGGAAGCAACCTCTGTGGCGGAGTTTGCCTGACATAATTTTACGTAGGACAAACATTAACCCTGTCTGTAACGTTGTCTTCCTAGACACGTTTGAAATAATTCAAAATAGACATAACATGTTGTCTTTTATAGACACAGACATGATGTACATGATGTAGACTCAATCGTTCCAACTCGGCGATCTCCGGCAAGTTTCGGCGTGATCCGAGTGGATGTTGACTATGAGAGACGAAGATTCTGTAGAAAATGCAATGATGACACGAGGTAAGCGATTGAACTAACAAACTAACATTGTTTGCTTAAGCACCGAAAACGTAAGATATTGGGCACTCGGCACCATTGACTTTCAAAGGAAGGTGTACACATGTACACATGTACTGAATTTGATATGAAAAACATGTACAGCTCGCCTAAGTCACTTGAGTTGCTTATAATTGTATCCAATACAGTTTTTTATCATCAAT
This sequence comes from Corbicula japonica, assembly GCA_038501625.1. Lineage (NCBI taxonomy): Eukaryota > Metazoa > Mollusca > Bivalvia > Venerida > Cyrenidae > Corbicula > Corbicula japonica. Next base: position 10,710,752 of record JAZAYU010000010.1, read on the forward strand.
GTATAGTAGCTTAAGTTGGATAATTATGACATTATCCGCTGATGATTTTTCATCTTGGAAGGCTCCGTGTTTCTTATTATTCAATCATTTATGATAGTGATGTCATTTGTTTTTGCTATTATTTTGTTTGTTTTATTGATGATTAATACCATAAAAGCACAAATATTTAATTGTTAAGTTTGAGCTTTTTCAAACACTATCCATACATTGGCTCAGACTGTAGTGTCATGATCTAACATTCGTGGTATTTCATTAGTTACGGGCAACAAAATAATGAGTACTTAAATCATAACGTGAACTTAAAAATGGTTATTGCAGCTTGTATTCTACAATGTTTGGAGACACATGTCGTAGAATACTCACGACTGTTCTTTGCAGAGTCATTCTGCGCATATGTCTGATCTTTACCCCCCCCCCCCCCCCCCACCTTTACGATACCTACAATGTTTATTCCCGTACTCGATCTTCGAATTCAACCCGCCGAAATTGTGTCTATTCCGATAACGGTAATGCGCATGAGCAAAAATGATCGTGACCTCAGGTTTGCAAAACCAAGCATTCTGATTGGTTTATGTGAGTTACATTCAGGATTAGTAGTACAGATAAGGTTGCTTGGGTCCAGCAAGCCGGTCATTTTAGGTCAAACTTTGGTACCACAATAAAAGTTATTATAATGCAAAAGTCACCAACTCTCAATCGTTTTTGTACAAAGAAAATTGCTTTAATTTTAAAAAAGAAACATGAACCGTTTTTCGAACAAATTTTTATTTCATGATTAAGTTTTTCAGAGATGCTCATTAAATACCAGTAACTGTGTATGATGTAAGTAAATTAAAGTAAAGAAGTTTATTAAAACCTGCATATTGTTTTGTCAGAACGATATAATCAGCTAGCAAATTCATCCGTAGTGGTTCTTTGTCTAAAGAGCACACTTAACTCTGGTTGCAGAATATGGGTTCATAAACTTTTTTAGCCAACAACATATTAAACCTGGGTTTCTATTTTTTCTGCATTTTTCAAGAAACTATAATATTGTTATTAATAAATACTATCAGTTGCTGTCGTTCTGTTTGATAGTTGACATAGATTGAAGGCGGTCAAGTTATTTCGATGAAAATGAAAGTAGAAATTTACTCCAGTACCAACTGAATCCCGATTGACCACATCATGAGAAGTAAATTTTGAGAAAGACGTGTCTCATTTTTTGTTTTATGAAAGTATGCATTTGTTGTGCTTGTGTCTGCGTGTGGAAGTATTTGTGTATGGGTCCATCTGAGTTATGTGAAAGCTTTAAGCCTAAAGGTATACTTATCTGATAATACCTAGGACTAGGAGTAACCTCCGGTTTCCGCGCACATTTGATTGTTTAGAGCGTCTTCCCAACCAAATCGAGGTTGCTATTGTAACAGAGTTGCTTGTAAAATAATAGCTGTGTTTTCATATTTCTGCAGTAGTTCTTGATACGCCATAAACAACAGGATATGGAATGTTTCTAATGTTCTGATAGTCTTGCTTTTTCATTTACTACTTCCTTTCGAACTTGATATAGATATTTTACTTCATGAAAACAAATTTAGAATAAAATGTTTTATATTTTTCAAATGTGATTACAGATGATATGAACGATACTAACACAATTTCTAACTCGGTCATTGTCTCTGTTCTCCTCCAATTCTTAAGATAGGACTTTTCGACATGGTTTGCTAAATATCATGAATAGGATAGTGAGACAAACGAACCTATCAACACATGAAGTTTAATAATGTATTACAGAAATTAAGATCAGCACATTATTTTGATATTCTTTCTGGAGCCAATTATAAATATCCCGCTGTTCGTCTATAAGTTCTTATTTGGAATAGCCATATTGTTCGTAATGAAACTGCCATTATAAGATGTTACATTTCCATAAGTTTGCTTAATACTTACTCATTTGTATGCAATACCAGTAGTCTGCTTGTGTAACTGACAATTTTTATTTACAACTTATCACCAGATATAAATGAATTTTTAGCGCTCTTTGATATATGTCAGTGTTGTTATTTTTCTGGCACCGAAGGTCTGGTACATAATTATACTGATCGCAATGTCCGCCGGTCAAAAAATTGGTTTCAGGATCAGATATTCGTAACTACTAAAGAAATTTTCAACCAAATCTCACACAATTGTCCACCTTTATAAGATGAAACGTCGCGTCAAAGTACCTGGCCAAACCACAAAGGTCAAAGTCACATTCAGAGTTTAAATGTCAACATTTTTCAAATTTAAGATTTCGGAGTATAACTGTGCAAATAAAAAAGGAAGTTCAGCAAAACTGCACAAACATGTTCAGCTTAATATGACGGTCTGTCGTTCCTAAGAACCATAGTGATATCTCAAGGTCAAGGTCACACGCGGGGTTTTAAGGTCAAAATCTCTTTTCTTAAGAAGCATAACTTTGCAACTGAAGTAGGATCTCATTTAAACTTATTAAAGTGTCAATCGAAATGAAACGGATTGTTGCGTGACCTAATCTCAAATGTCAAGGTCGTATTTATAGTTTAAGATCAAATTTCAGAGAAGTCTTTATTAGATCATAGCTTTGCAGCTCATTTAGTAAATGTCAGTAAAAAAGTCCACATGTGATGGGCGGTCATGATAATGAGCCATGACTTAGGATGGGCCCTTTGAAGGGTAGGGGTTGAGGTCCGTAAAAAAAACACAACAATAATAGCAGCAACATTGTGTTTCTTGAATTATCAAGCAAAGCCTATAAATAAACTTTAGTGATAGTCGCTCCTTTTTATTCATTTATGTGCATTGGAGTGAAGGAAAATCAGAATGAATGGTTAGAGACGTCATAAATCGTTTTTTCTTTTATTTTTCATTGTGCTGGGTGAATGGCCGATCTAAAAGAGGCAATAAATAATTTGAAACCATCTGTCTTCTAATTCCTTTTCTAAATTTTAGACAATAGTATTGTAATCATCCAATTTAAAAACTCATTCAACAATCCCAAATAATTTGTTTTGTTAAGACAAAAATCATCAGGAAATTTACACAATGATCTTCACTGTTGGCGCCATTATAATAGATTGGACTTCATTGCTTGTTTGTCTGAAATGTACTTTCAGACAAAAATGTACTTTTTCATGTAGTCAACTTGGCGACAAAAAGAACTTCTAAAGTAGTTATTTAGAATAAATGAAATGTGCTAATGACACTACTATAGAGCAGTCGCTATTGACTACATAAAAAACAAAATAAGGCTATTGCTTTTTGATAACAAATGATTATTCTACAGTAACATTTGCATATTGCGTTTGCAGGTTAAATTTGTGAAGATTAAAATCTATGGGATTATATTTTTTTATTTTAATTTTTAACTAAAATATTTGTTTAATACACGTTTAAATGAAATTAATCTATTAAAAAAACTCTTTTTTCGAAAACGTATCATTAACTCGTCTGTTTCACACAGATGAGTTAATGTTATAGCTTCATATGCGTGCGTTCTTTTTTTTTAAATTTTATACTCTGTTTCTTCTTATTTGGAAGAAACTAATTTAGGAAGAGCTTTCAAATTAAAATTGTTGTCTGAAAAACCACAGTAGCAACCGAGAGGGCAAGTTTGATAACTATTGACTGCATTTTGATAGTTATTCCCCCTGCGTATATCAGCACGTAAGGTCTGTTTCCGCATCCACATCTCCTTCGCAGAGACATATTGTTTTTAATTTTACAGTCATTAGGTGTGAAATAAGAAACATCCATCCTCGACCCCACTTCTCCTATTTTTTGTTATTCCGACAGAAGCTATGAAGGAAAAGGTATAAATAAATGGTTGTAGCAGAGATTAGGCACTACCCCACTCAACCCGATGGAAAAAATCAAATGAGGCATTTGAACAAAATTGTAATTTTTATAATTCTATTGATATTTTCAGTCATGAGCTTTAAATGAATGGAAACAAAATTGTAGAAATTTAGATATAACGTCAAAAACAAAACCTTAGGATTGGAAAAAATTTTATTAAAGAATTTCAAAAAAAGAAATGGAGTAGTAGGACATTGTTGAGTACCATTTTCTTTCATTATTTATTTATATAACACTATATTGTTTAAATCAATATAAATGTCAGTTTGAAATGACGCCCGAGTTTCGGACAAGAAATTTGGGACATTTGTCACACTATGTGGAGTCGCTCTTGTTTTCCTGCTTATATGTATATTTCAACCCTTTTTGCATCCCTGGAATCTTTTATCGATAGTACAATCTATATATATATATATATTTTTCGTTTGTGGGCATATTCAAATTAATACAAAGACGCAACAAGAACTATTTCCAGAATTCAGTTATCTCTTTATCTAATCTGGCTGTCCAGTAGGGATGGTCATGTTTTCCTTTATTGGACTGTCATTGTAAGATGTTATATCTCCATAAACTTGCTTTACGCTGTCTGATAAAATGATTTGTATGCAATACCACGAACAATTTGTCAACGGTCTGCTAGTGTCAGTGACAATGCTTTATTAACAACACATAAACTTCGGTTTGTTATTCATTTCGACTATTTACGGTTGTTGAGAACGCTACTAATGTTTATCTTTAAGTTTGCTAAGCACCAAGAATATTTTTGTTGTATACCAGTTATTACTTTTATTTTTTTTCATGCTTCTGGTTATAAATATGTGATATATAAAACAATGCAGACCAATGTTTTAATGATTGTAATCTATATTCGGTGATTATTTAGAATTTGAATGGGATGATTGTAAAGATGGGTGTTTTGATAATTGTGATAATGTATGCCAAAAAGAAAACAAATATTGATGTCTGAATCCGATAAATGCCTTCAAACATTCGAATAAGCCAAACACTTAACAACTTTGCTAGGTATACACCTTCGTACTGGGGCATTACTGGCTGGATTTTTGGGCTATTGCCCTAAATCTTTTAATAAACCATGCAATGAATACTAACTGATTTATTAGTAAAGCTTCATTCGAAATGACAGACAACTGACTGCTCACAATCATTTAGAATACTGATACCCACAGAAAACAAATTCACAAAATCAGTTAAAAAAGCGTATGTTCAACTTTATAAACGAATTGCGCGTACATATAAATGAACATTTGTAACCTAGAAATATGCTGTTCTTCTATTTCTGTTAAATTAAATTCATTTCATTTATAAAATTGAGTATCATACAAATGTCAAAAGCATGTACCCAGCATCAATTTAAGGCCATGAAAACATCGCATCACTTAGTTTGCAAGACTGTTATCCAAGGTTAGATACATCACGACAGTTCAGGTATACAGTTACCAACAATGATTGACATTCTGCATGGTTTGAAATTAGTATATAATACTATCAAGGGAGGTAATCAAAACTGATAACTACACAAGTTGCATAAGTTATATATATATATATATATATATATATATATATATATATATATATATATATATATATATATATATATATATATATATATATATATATGCACACCTTCATATAAATACATACTTCTCAAAGTTTGCTTAGCGACATGTTAACCACACATAAAGTTCTGTGAAACCTCAAAGGTTGTATTATTAAAATATACTTGAAATTATATCCGAAAAACATATTGAAAACACTTTTTTAAATGTGTGGAGCATAAATAAAAGAGTAAATATTATATTTGACTCCGAATAAATACATGTAAGACAACGACAAATAAAGGCCTAATCGTCAGTTCCCTACAACAGATTTAGAAAAAAAGATAATATTGAAAAACTGCACTGAACTGTTATTTGGAATCCTTTTAAATTGGCATCCGTTGACATCGTATTGACATCTCATTCTAAAAGCTTTTAACTGATATCTCGGTCTGACAGACATGTTAAATAGTAAATAAAACTATCATGAGTAGATTACAATATTGTCTTGTTGAGGCATAGGATAAGCCGAAAGCTTCTACAGTATGTGCTGTTTTAAAACAGGATGATATAGGATTTATTCGTAAAATTGTACATGCGATGATAACACTTTAATATAAGTTGGAAGAACTTGTTTTACAATCGATGTAAAATAAATAGGTTTAAACTAAAGTTATCGTGGATTTTGTTACAATCATTAAGCCTTTGTTAAATAAAAGCATTTTTCCCATGATTGTGGTTGTTTCAGTTTGCACATTTTGAATGCATCTCACAAATGTTAGACATAAATCACACGTTGTACAATGAAGATAGCTTTTTCTGATAACAATCAGAAATAAAAATTAACTTCGAACATGACTTATTAATTAACAAAGTTTGTCCATGAATTTTAAGCCACTGTGCTGACATATTATTGTATCGTAAGTTTGATCAATCATCGAGAAAATTCATACGGCGTCCGAAAATTGTAAATGTCAGAAAGCCATAAACGGTTAAATTTGTTATATAAAGACCGATTTGCATGAGAAATAAGAGTTTAAAAGACGCACTTATGTTAACTTGAATAATTTTGAAGTGATGGGTGGTTAAAAGTAGCCACTTATACAGTTACAGACCTTTTCACGTAGACCAGTAGGAAAACAAATAAAATAAAAAAAGTTTAAGTAAAGTTAAGTATAATATACTTAAAGAAATTAGAAACGCAACAATTTTTAACAAAACAAAGTTAAACATTGCCAATGTCGAAAACTTAACATTTGCTTTAACTTTGCCATTTACTAACAATTCCTCATAAAACTTTAAAGTATATCGATTACAACAGTTGTGTGTATTCCAGTGACGTGGTGGGGAATATTCAGACATTCCACCATTAAAGATTTACAAACAAGTATTAAATGGTCTTGATATACACGCAACCAACAGTATTTATCCACAGTAGTGGTTTCATCAAGGTAAATGTTATAGTCTGTAGGTTTCCTGGTGAGTTATCTGACCACGTATGTAATGCCCAGTTGCCATTGTCATTAGGGATTGTGATGGGAAAATCAAATTTTGTATTTCGCCTATTAATTTATATTCATGCAATGCATCTCCAAAACTTGATAAATATCGGTCATTTTTAGTTAAATACCTCATTTTGGCCCAACAATTCTCTTAATTGCCAAGTAAACTTCATATGAATTTGATGTTTTTATTCTGTAAACTAATATAATTGTCATTAACCAAGATTATTTTTTCTTGTTATATAGGGTAAATTATTTTTTCTTGTTAAATGGTAAATGGTGTGTTGAGTTGTCGATTTTTATAATACTCAATTATTGTTACTTCAAATGTCCCATCAATGGCGATGTGATATATAATTCAATTCTTCGTGGAGTCAATAGAGAAAATTCTCGTTTTCTTTTCGTTTCATATTTAGCGCTCTTCACACGGTATTCACTGCAAATTGCATTTGGCGATATGAATTTCCATAGAAATGTGTACTCTCTAAAATCTCCATTATGATGATTTGAAAGCAGAAAAGCATCTTATTCTCAAAACTGACCAATAGTTTAGTAAAGCTCGTGATTTTTCTTAAGAAATTTACATTTAATATCAATTTTTACTGCTAATCATTACAAAATTGTTTGAAGCCTTTATTTTTCGGAAATTAAGTTTAAAGTGTGAAGATGCTAAATTATATCTCGGAGATAGATAAAACGGACTTCGAAAGCCACCGAACATGACCAATATCAAATATTGCAGGTTCGGCTTGAGTGTGCCTTTTCATTAGCAGAAATGCACTAATGGTTGAACGCAACTCAGTATTTACACAAATAAAAATAAATACGTATTAGTATCGTGCTCAACGGCCTCTCTAAAAGAGCTTTATAACTGATAACAGCACTGACTGAAAGTAAGGGGAGACTTTTTACATCCTCCACACGGCACAAACAACGCTTCTGTGACAATTAAATAGAGAATATGACGAGGATGACAGAAGTTTATGCCTTTATGAATATGATAAGATAACTTTTGATGGTGCTTGTGTTCTAGTATTTTTGTTTAAAAGTATTCAGTTGGAACACTAATGTTTTCAATATTGTATGAAAATTACGAACTTTAATTAATAACGATTCATAGTAAGTGTAAACGCTTAAATTTCATATTCATATCAATCTAATTTATCCAGCCGATAACATGCAAATATCGTCTGCATAATAAGGACAATGATAACACTTATTGATAACAACAAGAACAGCAACGACACAAACAACAAGACCAAAAACATAACAAACAACAACTATATTTTTGTAAATATTTATGAAAGACGTTCTTTATTATAATACCTTTGATCCGTTTCTTACAGTTCAGTGGCTTATTTTCTCTTCGGACAGACATTAAAGAACCACTGATTCTTCTTGTCGGGCAATATTTCGAGTCGTGCAGCCAACAAATAATCATTAGTGGTGCCTTAGTAAATCTGATTTGCCATGCGAATTGATTTACAGATAGTAATTTGAAGCAAGTATCTCAACATATAGCAATTTTGGCAAATATCTCATAAGAATACTATTCCAGTCTAGAGAATACGTCAGCAATTTATTTATCTATTATTGCCCCACGCCTAATGCTTGGTCAGTGGTTTAGATCAAAATTGTACTGTTAACTGGTGTAAATATTGAGTTGCTCTCAACCCGGGGCTAGGCGGCGTGGGCCCAGTTTCGATCAAACCGAGGTTGGAATAATTTTTAATCTCACTTGTTCGGCGGCTTTTATCGCCTATATTTATAAACAAATTGTGTTTATAATTGAAGCAAAATAATAATCTCTGAAATACCTTTTATACGTTCAGTATTAATTTTATCCTAACTTGTTTTGACGATTGCGGTAGAATATAATATTTTGCTTTGAATATTTTTGAAAATGTGGATGTTTGTTTATTATTTGTTTGAAACAGTTTGATTGTAAAATTCATTCCAGTACATCGTCCTATGGTAAAATTTGAAAGGCTCTTGGAAACATGTGGGCTTTCCTGATTTATATATGACATGGTGAGGCATAGATCTGAAAATTGCAACCCTGACGAATAAAGCCTATTAATTCAAAATCCCAATAAATGTGTTTTGGGTAAAATCTATGAATTATTTGAATTCCTTGATAAAAAGCTTACATAACTATACAATACCTACACTGGTTAGACGGATTTATAAAAGACTTGTTATGAAAATTAAAAAAAAACAACACACAACAAAGTTTAACAATGCCAAGCCACGAAAACCCATTGGGGGTTTAACTTTGCCACTTCTAAATAATTATTAATTAAACTTTCATATTATTTTGCTTAATATAATAGGCGTGTTATGATGTCAACATTTTTGAGTCAATGCCATATTTGACAGAGTTATGCCTCTTGTTGTTCTTGTACGTTGTATTCTGACAAAGAACCCGATGACGACTCAAGTGTTCAACTAAACATCTAGTTTGAATATCTGAAGTATTAATGATACTGAAGAAACACTTCTTTCCTAATCAACGTTCTGAAGTGTCCAATTAGCTCAACAGAATTGACAGCAGTTTTGCCGCAGCATGTTAATTTATTTGACAAATCTTGTGTAAAGTGTTCATATTAAACTTCTTACATCTCAAATAAAAAACAATGCAACAGAATCATAATCGCTAACGAATTCTAAGTATAGATAAAAACGTTAAGGAATACAGAGGAATACACAAGATGAAGATACGAATACAAGTATTAAGTTCTAGGCTGGTGGAGACCGTATTTCATCCAAATCTATACCAATCCAGTATTAATAGTGGGACGGCGAACATAAGTAGGTTCCATGTTCGTCGCCTTATGCATACCATCGTTTGGGATCGAAACAAGTGATATAAAAAATTGGTCTTACGGAGATAGTTAATTCATTAGCTGTTCCCAAAATAGAATTTATATATCAAAATATAACATGATTTCTTGATTTCTTATACATAATGGTATTTATGAAATTATTTAGATAAATCATACTTAAATATATATACATATTCTACAACAAACACCGTGAATTTAGAATATGGGTATTTATATTTGACAGCATTTCAATTAAAAGTATAAAATCTATTTTTTGCGCCTGCAACGTTATTGATTTGGCAATGAAAAGTCTACTGAATCGTAATGTGAATCCAAGTGGTGCTCATGATATTGGTTAGGTGATGTTAATTTACACTTGAAGCTTTGAATTGTCGTTTGGTTCAGAATATTGTCACTGAGTTAACTCTAATCTATCACTGTTCTTGGGAAGAAAGAATATAAGAAATTGTCACTTTTTGTCAGTTTAAGCTGAAAACACTTTGTATTATTGATCACTTGGTTTGCAACAATGTTTTATGTATATAGTGTTCGTATTTCTTTGATCTGTCTGTTTGGGTCCAGTTGCCTGTTTGGGTATCAGGTAGTGTTCGACGTTTAAGTCAAATCGAAACACGTGGGTTGCAGCAAGGCTCGTCCTAGTCCGTAATGATACTCCAGAAACTGAAAAATACTAACATTCAATTGAGAAAAAAACTGACAGTTTAAAACGACTAGCTTATTTGCATTATGCCAAAGCCTGTCCGTGATACGCATCTAAAAGAAATACCAATATTAATAGGGCGGGCGAGCGGGAAACTGTACACAAACCAAATAAGTGACGCTGTCAAATATAAAACCTCGAGTGATATTTTAATACAAAAGCATCCTTTATATAGGCAACACGAGAAAAACGAGAGGCGGGAAACTATGATCATAACAGGAACAACCGGACCAGATATCTAAGCGCTAAATAGACTATACGGCGGCGGACGCCAGTAACCGGTCCTAATTTCACATTTTCCGACACACACTCTGTACCTAGTCTATGAAATCAATCCACAACAACAACCTGAAACAGAAATCAGTGATTACTGTGGCTATAAGCTACTCAGGCAACACAAATTCAGGCTATGAAGAACTCCTCAAAAAATCCAAGGAACACTGAAACACAGTCCAACCATCACTTTTGCACAGTCGGCAGAGGCAAAAATCACGAAAACTAAAATCTTGCAAAATATTAATGTCCAACCGACAACTCCCAGAAATGGTTGCTTTCAAACCAGCTGATACAGCAGATTCAGAAAAGAATATAGCCAATAGCTGTCATCCCTACCGATTTTCCGCAAAATAAATCCAAAAACATCCAACTGAATTTCTGACCCGGAAACAGATTACTATACAGGATTTCCCTAGTTTCGAATTCAAGCCCCTGCATCACACTGATCATCACCTGGCTGCTTTTGGTTTCTAACAGTTATTAAACAAATATATTCTAAATACCTTGAAAACACAAAACCTGTATCTATAATTAATTTAGGCTTGATAAATGTCAACATATCTTCATAGTATCCCCTATTTCATAATTTCTACATGGCCAGTTCGGGTAAGTGGCTATCTTACTGGTATGCGCTCCCTACACACAACAATCATAACATGTAAAACGTGAATAATCTTATATATCACACGTCAACGCGTATCTATGCTAATTGAGAGAAGGCGCATTAAAAGCTGTTTATTACGAGACTTAGTCTGTTAAAGAAATGTTTGTCATCTGTCTTCCTAAATGATACTTGCTTCCTTATAGACCTCGAAAAAGACTGATTTGGAACTAGAGTTTAACAGGTTGACGTCTTAATTTACGGCAGTAGGGAATTGTTACAGATTTTAGAGAATTATACCCCTTACCCTTAAACGAAATGTTCTACACTGTTGACTTTGGGTTATCATTTTGCATTTTCTAGCGTCTGTTATTCCACTAAGGGTATTTTAGTGTGTTAAAGGTTATAAAACCTTGCTATTTCAAACATATTTATAGTTATAATATTTTTGTCTCGGATATTCTTACAGTATTTGGTTATGGTAAATATGAGGTATTAAAATTAATGTCTTTTTGTTTGATACCCCATCCTTAAAGACAGATTCATTCACCGTCATGTTCCAGGTTTGTTTGCAAAGTACTAAATCTCTGTCTAATCATATCAAATGATGTCGCCTTTTAGACTTTGTAGTTTTGCGGTTTAAGTTTGAAAACAAATGTATAACGTAATACAAAAACTATAGCTTCACAAAATATCAAAACTTGCAAACCACGATGATAATAAGCGACACTTGTATGTGTCTTAATTTTCTGGAAAGGCATTTCATATTAACGTTACATTAACACGCAAAACAGTATAACAAACGATAATTGAATTTCATAAAACATATTTATTTGTGCAGTTAAATATAAAGTGTAATACGCAGGATACTACGCTGTTGATTAAAATGTCAGTATTAAAGTTATTTTAGTAATACTAAGATTGTTATAATCATGTCTACATGTGTATTTATAATAGACTTGAAGCTCGAACGGTTAATCGTGTTATTTGTGCTGATTCAATTCCAGGGGCAAAGGTCTCGAAAAGTTCATCAAACTCTTATTAATTTTGTCTGACAGTACCGTAATCATTTTGTCTGACAGTACCGTAATCATTTTGTCTGACAGTACCGTAAATTACTTAAAATTTACTTTTGTATGATTGCATACTTTTTATTATTGTGTATCACTGTCGAGTGGGTGGCTTAGTTTGGATTAATTCATGAGGGCAAGTTGTGCATGCGTTTTGCTTAAAATCTGGCGGGGAAAGTATAAGGTTAGTGCACCATAGAAACTGGTTTAATATTCCATAATCACATGTTTTGCCACTTACCGTTTTAAGACTGTAAACAATTATTTGTGATGTCATCTTGAAAGAAAGTTAAGCTGGTTTTCTTTTTCTTTCAGTGTGTGCATTGTGGCTGTGGTTTCGCCTGATATGCTTTAAACGACTTTTTCAATAACCAGAGTTGTTCAGAGTTATTAAAACATGATATGTGTTTTAGAGATTATACGTTTTAAAGAAATAGTGTAGCAGAATAATGAATCAGAAGGAATTTTTATTTATTTAGAAGGAATAATTTATTGGTGTTAATATTGGTATGCGCTCAACCCGGGACTAGGCGGCGTGGGCAGAGAGAGAGAGAGAGAGAGAGAGGGAGAGAGAGAGAGAGAGAGAGAGAGAGAGAGAGAGAGAGAGAGAGAGAGAGAGAGGGAGAGAGAGAGAGAGAGTCTCTGGTGAGTAAGCGTTAGATATACATGTCTAAATAGTTTTATCTCTCGGACGTTTTTTTGAGGATACAGCTTCAAACTAACTCAAGATGTAATATTGCTTATTTAAAGGTATTGCATTTATAACGTTTAAGTACAGTTATCTACTTGTATTTTAAAACCCTCTCAAATAAAATGATCTTCAAAATATATAAATCTGGTTTTGAACACTTGGCTCCGGCGGAAAGGAATGATTGTTAATTTCTAATTAAAATTGCCGTTACAATTTCAAAGTCCAAATATGTCGGAATTTACAATAAAAATGATATTGCCTATTCCTAGACAGCGCCTAGCCCTGCAATTTCGACGTCGCAACCAATTGAGCTAACCGGGACAACCACCCAAAAGGTTGATCGGATAGCCATGATATACGTTATCATCACTGCACGACATCGGTAACGGGTTATTTTACTGATAACAGTTCAGACTTTTGTATGGGGTTTAAGTTTAAATGATATAACCCATACAGGGAATCGAACCCGTACCACAGGGCGACATCGCAAAACCATGCAAATCAAGAACGCACTACCGATTGACCCAAAAGCGTTTGTGGGGCTAACCCTGACAAAGGTGATCAACATCATATGGCACCTGTAACAGATTATTTACTGATAACAGTACTTTTTGTACGGAGAGATTTTTATGGTCACCAAACTGCACTAAAAGCGCTACTGTGAATTTCAAATTTATCTTCCTATTATCGAAGTAAAAAAAACAAAGTCTGCTTAAACAAGATTTATATCTTATTTGAATAGAACTCAATTTATCAAAACCTCTTTCATTTCTAAAGTCTTTTGTTAAAAATGTGTAATATAAGCTACTGATTATTGCTAAAATCAAAAGACATTTATAAGCAAGTATAAGGCTGAAATGATTTCTTTTTGTTAAATCTTTCAGCTCTAGACAGTGAAATAAATCTGAAATCGTAACTAATCTGCCGTTAGGGATTTAAATCCGATTTCTCTAGTTTTAAATCAAATTAAATATAAATATTAATGCCTTAATAACATAAGTTGGTGTCAATTACATTGAAATTGATGTACATATAAGAAAACAGTGCAAAGCAACAGAAGAAATTGTTGTCCCTATTGTGCCAAATAAGATAGTAATAATAACAGAACTGAATGCAAAAATAATTGACTATTTATTTACATTGCTAGCGTATTCCATTAAGAGACATTTACTGTCAGTTGAACATTAATTACTCAAACATTTCCAAGTGCAGACTCCAGAAAGTTGATTTTCAAAGCTTTACGATTTAATATTATAAAATAGTGAAAATTATAACATAGGCCTTTCAGTATCCAATTGAAGCACACAGGCAAAATTGAATACGCATAACGCGATAGAAAAATAATAGCAGTGTTATTTCAGGGGTGCACAAATAAAGATTCTCCATAATGTCCATAATTGATCATTTTTCTCATTTTGTGTCATTTATTTTGATTAAAGTCCGTAGGAAATGTTGTGGTATTCCATTCCATTGAATTAAAACAACTTACTGTACTTTGGTGACGCTCTGCTTGGCTTGGCATGACGAGTGAACACACTTTTTATTTTTTTTTTTTTTTGAATTACGTGTTTAAGTGTGTTTTGCACCTTATTACCTTATTTTGTGCTTACAATTATTGTTAAGTGGTCTGCAGTTAAAGAAGTTGCACAGCTGCATAGCTCTGCGATACATTTGTAAAATCGTTTCCAGCAAAAATGCTTGCTCGCTTTTCTAGAGCCTTTTACAATGTTAAAGATTTCAAGGAACACAACCTTTAAATAACAGAAACAAACTTATAAAACAGGGGCATCGATACCACAAATTAATAAAACGTTTGTTTTACCGTCAATATCCAGATCAATTCAAGATAATTGCAGTTTATCAGTTTAAAATAACTACAATTTTCTGGCGTGATTCGTAAACACCATATTTTTCAAGAAGTGTTATATCGATATTTGATATATAAATTAAAGATATTAAAGGCAATATTTCTTTCTCCACGTTATTCATAAAAAATTCATCGGTAAATACATAAAGAAACCTCTTTAATTGCACGATGCGATGATGGCAGGGGTTAAGGAGTTCATGAAGGTTTCTATGGAAATCGTGCAAAAAAGAATAGATAGATCTGTTTCCATTATTCCTGCCAACATGCTCTTGCTGATTTGACTTGTGGCACTCTGTTCTCGGTAAGGTCACTAAGTTCTGTTTTTGAGGATGGTATTAAAGGACTTTAATGAACACAATAATACTTTAAAAACTTTTGAAACAGAGGTATAGGTACCTCAAATTAAGGAAAACGTTTTGCATGTTTACTGCCAATACCCAGATCAATTCAAAAATATTTGCAGTTCAACAGTCCCAAATAACTACTTCAAGAAGGTTTTTCTCAACCACTGTATTATGGATATTTGACTTATGAATAGAAAATAAGAAAAACACGATTAAAAAAATATTGACGTGATCCGTGAAGACCTTCTGTAAATTCTGCATGCCAGGTGGTTGAACCAACCGGTTGATTGTTTTGCTCTGCTTATCTTTTTATTGCTAGAATGTTACTGGGGTGTATGAGTTTATACACTTACTACAGCGTTAAATGTGAGCGGTGGTTTATCAGCACATCGTATCATTGCTGATTAGCCAGTGCATTTACAAAGCAATAATATCAGCCATTTAGTACATTCTAACTGACTAGACCTTTTACAAGTAACAGATGTTCAGCAAATACATGCATAAATGAACATAACAAACATGCAGAACGTTTGTCTATAATTGTATTAGAAAAATCATCTTTGAAAGTATTACGTTAAAAATTATAGTGCCCCTACTAGGGAGCGACCCCGTACCGTAAAGCGACAGCGCCTAGCCATGATATTCCAATCACGCTACCGATTAAGCTAGCCGGGACAACCCCCATAATAGATAAAAGGACAATAATACAATAACATTCACCTGAGAAGAGTCAAATAAACTCGAAACGCGTAGTGAAATATTGGAGTTTGCCTTCCTTTATTTGTTTATAATAGATAAAAAGATATCCCTGATTAACGTTATCATCAATGGCCACGAACAGGCTCAATTAAACAGAGTCTGCACTATTTTCATATTTGTCGTGTTTGGTGGCTTTCAATGTTCCCTTTTCATCTATTTCAATATCACAGTAACGTTATATGTGTCGTGTGGCGGCTGTAGAAAGTCTTCCCGTACATTCAATCAGTGCTGTTATCAGGTACGTCCTTTGATGGTTGTTGAGCATGATACGGCCTTCAAAGTTCCCTTAATATCTATTTCTACATTCGAATTTTTGATAATTTTTTTATAAACAACAGTGCAATGAATAGTTTTTCAATGGACACGCAAAACGTTAGAAAACATTGAAAAACTAAAATCAGAGACAATCCTAAAACCTGTCGGTGCAAGCAGTTTTTAAATACATGAAATATGTATAATGTACATACTAAAAATTACTGAATGTTAATTTTTTTTCTAACTAACGTCGTTTTGAAACTAATAATTTTGGTAAAGTTTAACAAAATAAATCGAGCACATTATTGTTCCTGTTTTTATCTCGAAGACATTTTAAGTAGCAGATTAGTTTTCGTTGTTTTTTGTTACGTTTTTTTTATTACCAAGGGACTTACGGATTGACTTGAGCACGACATGTGCACATAAGTGAATAGCAAAAGCAAAATTGAAACAGAAATCAAATGCATGATAAATTGATTTATCTGTAACAGTTGTTAAAATTAAGGTGAATAAACAAATTGGTTTTGTCAAATTCCTTGTGTCGCCGCTCCCATAACGCGTTTCAAACCCAAACAAATGCAGATTTAGGAGAAGTTGACACGAGCTCTTTTCTCAAGAGAATCCGATAAATTTATGTGTTTTGTTCTAAGAAAAATGAGCAATAAATGATTCGGAGAAAAGGCCAAAATGCTACAATGAAATATAAATGACAAATTCAACAGAACAACCTCAGCGATGCGAATCTCCATTGAATGCCACCGACAAAGGAACAAAAATATAGAATAATACAAACCACAAATTGATAGTGTTTCTATCATGTTCGTTGACGAAAAGGGAACAAAAAGGGACAAATATGAAATTAGTGCAGGCTTGGTTTGGTTGAGCCTGTTCAAGCGCAATAATGGAAATGCATATTACCTACACAAGCCGTCTAGCCCCAAGTTTAGCGCAACTCATGAAATCTGTACAGGTAATTTGAGAGTATAAAGCTGCATCACAGACACCGCCGAAGGCAAACATTATAAAACAACAGAAAGTATGTCAACGTGGTGATTTAACAATTTCCAAATATATATATTGGATCAGACATTAAAACATCCCATTATAAAACTGGACTAAAAATTAAAACAAAATTTATTTTTAGAAGTAACATTAACATTCATAAGTATCGAGCTCAGCGATCTTCTAAGGACGTTACTGAAAACACACATTGGCCAATTAATTTAAGGGTATACTTCCTGTTTTTCATATTTTCAGAATTGTCCGGAGGAGCATATAGTCATTCCTTTTGTCCAGCCGTTCTGGTGTGCATCCGTGCACAATTCTTTTGTCTGGCAAATAGCTTTAAAACATCCTTAGGCAACGAGCACATGTCGGAATCATAACCATACCCTTAGTATTTCAAGAGTAGTACCCCTTTTTATTTCATTCTATACAAAACTCTGTCCAAAGTAGGGAAAGAAACAAAATGAAACTTAAAATGATGATAAAATACTGTCAGAAGATTGCAGTGCATAAAAACAGCAACTCTACCTTTGGCATTTGCAGAATACTATTATTTACCGTTTTGATTGCTTTAATACATATAGCTACTCTGGAGCTTATTTCTATTGATCAGTTCCTTTGGCAACCATTGCTTGACAACTATGCTATGCCAATTTTTTATTCTAATTACGCTATTTCATTTAAATCTTATCGACCTATTTAAAGGCGTTAAATCATGTTTTGACTAGCTTACGCAACAAATAGTTATTATACGACAGTATTAAATAGAAATGTATAATTTTATAACCTTGTCATATATGAATTAGTATTGCATTTAGTTTATATGACCGTTTTTGTTTAGTTCTCTGTAGGATGTCATTTTACCCTTACGTAAGCTAATGTAAGTTTAGTAAATTCCTCGTTTTTTGATGTTTTTAAAGTGGTTTCGGGTCGTATTATATATTTACAAGAATAAAATTTAATAAAGAGATGATAAGCAGATTTTTGCCATTAGTAATTTCCTCTCAGTTAATGTTTTTTATTGAATGCCGTTGTTGTCAACAAAAATCACATCCAGACTTGTAATGTTTGGTAATTGTCGTTTTTGTCGGTCTAATTGAACACTTCAGCGCTGATTGAGTGGGAATCACACTCTGTCCTGTGTCTTGTTAGACTTCTTGACATATTTAGAAACTTAATACACACTGCCGATTAGAGACTTCGTGGATTTTCGTGTTATTTGTAAATGTAATGACCAGTCAAAATCAAGATATACACAATCCTAGGGACCAGGTTTACGCGAAAAATGCCTCTAAATAGTGAAGTTGAAAAAAATTGACAATTTACCGGATTTCCGTTGGTTTAATGGCGGCTGTGCACCCTTTCAGTAATATTAGTACTATGGACCTAAGGGTGATCTATCTACACTGTCTAAATAAAATTTTGAAATTACCTGAAACATTAGTTTTGTTTACCTTATACCATAGGATGTACAATGATTTGAACACTTTATGTGAAAATCACCTTCAGACTAAAAATTGAAAAAAGTTAAACGTATAATTCTCATTGCCGATTTGTGACGAACTCGCACGTATTTTTCTCACCGAGTGTAAAATGCGTGTGAATTTTTCACATGGTGTGACGTACTCGCACGCATTTTTTCCACCATGTTTGAAATTACCTGAAACATTAGTTTTGTTTATCTTATACCATAGGATGTACAATGATTTGAACACTTTATGTGAAAATCACCTTCAGACTAAAAATCGAAAAAAGTTAAACGTATAATTCTCATTGCCGATTTGTGACGAACTCGCACGTATTTTTCTCACCGAGTGTAAAATGCGTGTGAATTTTTCACATGGTGTGACGTACTCGCACGCATTTTTTCCACCATGTGAAAAACACGTTTTATGAAAAATGTGGTTTATCATAGCCTTTATACAGACAACATACAATATTCTTCAAAAATGACGAGGAATACAATTTATAATGTAGTAAAGAAAGTTAACATACAAAGATGATGCGATAAATGAATGATGCGGTAAATTGACAATTAAACAAATAAATAAACGCGTAAGTTTTCCGGAGAAGTTTTTCATATGATAAATAAACGCGTAAGTTTTCCGGAGAAGTTTTTCATATGATATACATTCATATGTTATTTTCGTTGTTTTGTAGTTTAAAAGCATGGTATATATATTTAGGTAGATTTTCTGTTGTTTTCCTTGATTTTGACGTCATTAAAGAATCGAGTTTAAAGAGATTTGGCCAGTGGCTATAAAATGGTTAGAAGAAGTTTTGCCGCCAACGTCTCTATAATAGGACAAATTACTAAAATGGTATTCGTCTTCTATTAAGTGACACTTATTACATTTTCTTTCTTCTGTACGAATATTTGTACATCTAGCTGTCTCAATTGGTTAATCGCGTTAAGATAAACGAAATTTTGGAAGTGCTATTCTGCTACAATGTATAAGTTTTATGATGTCAAGATATTTTTCGAAAACCAAATCACGTTTGTATACGCTGTAAGTAGCAAGTCTTCTCGAATTATATATGTTCGAGTACCATGTTTGTTTATCAATAATTTAATGAATAAAAAATCAGTTTCATATAGATTTTGGTATTGCAATAAGTAACCTTAACCACTTTCTTCTAGAGTATTCTTTATTTGAAATGTCCAATTCATTGCGCCATAAGTAATGTTATTATCAGCATGTCTTTGAAGAATTTCGTAAATACTCTTTATTAACGTATTGTTTGACTTAATGAGTTTTAAACAATATTTTATCATAATAAAGCGACCGAGTTCACCATGTAGCCCATCAAGATTCGTTGAATTTTCAACGCATTAAAATCTTTCGAGTAAATTTAATTTGTAATCGTTCAATATCTATTGATTCAACATTCCCCCATATCTCAACGCTATAGTTAAAAACTGAACCGACCAAAATATCGAACAAATTAAATTTATCGGATGTTAAATGCTCAAATTGATTAAATGTTGTGAACGGTAAAAAAATATAACAGACGATATCTATAAATGGTAAAGGATAAGACGGTAGTTACGAGATACTCTTTCTATATAAATAATCATGTGTTCATTGAATATAAGGGCGAGTTGCCGATTTCTCCAGTAAGTAACTTTAATAAAGGTCCTTAACGATATTTGTAAAATTGTTTGTTCAGGGACGATTTTTTAAACATTACTTGTCTTTAACGTGACTGTCAAGTAGTGGTTAACTGGTTAACGTTTTCTTGATTAAAAGGTGTTTTCGGTAATATATTTTGACATTTTAATTGTTTCTATATTTGGAAAGAACTTTTAATTATATAATATCCTCTTGAGCTTTTGTTATACATTGAAGATGTTATTATTAACGTTGTAACGTTATTTATACCGCAATGTGAATAATAAGTAATGTCGTCTGCTCAACTTTATGACGTCTTTTTAAGAAGATATGACGTCAACTGTTTAACGGTTGGTACCTTTTCCCTCGACGCGCTCCATATTATCATCCAAATCTTATTGTGGTTTATGTGTACTCGTATTAGTTTATTTGTACTGGGCTGAAGGTAATAAAACTGAATTTGGAAACCAGTCTCAAATCTCAAGCATCTGATTGGCTGAAAGGGAGACTGGTTTCCATGCTCAGTTTTATAACCTTGGGCACTGTACTTAAGTTAAATCTAAGGAAAGAGACTGTAAAAAATCAGGACGAGAATTATAATTGTTAATTCATTACAACAAACGGAATTCAAAGGGAGTAATCTTACGGTTCGTTTCATAACATCCCTACGATTAATTCGCAATTAATCAAACGGCCAATTAGACGATTTATAAAAAATATACAGTCTGGTATATTATGAGTATAATTAAAGAAAATAACGTTTTAAATTATAAAAATAAGAGCCTTTCTAAAATCGGACAAAATTAGTTTTTATTGTCGAATCCCAAGGAAAAGACAAATGTCTAATAATAAGTGTCTATATTTGTATTGTCTGCCTCGTAAGATATTTTCAAAGTGACTTTCATGAACATTTTCAATCAAACCGAGTCTGCAATATTTTCATATTTGGTGGCTTTTAAAGCTTTCTTTTCATCTATTTATATAAATTCCGGCATCATACGGAACATACTGCCATTTGTGATGACAACTTGAGGCGAGGCTCAAGTTAAGTCGCAGCCTGAATGAGAGAAATTACCTTTTTTTAAATAATATTTAGGTTAATAATGCAAAAGAACATTATCAGAATTTTAAACTTTTATAATTCATTCCATTGTTTAATCATTATATAAGACAGATGCCCTCAATTGCTATCTACAAAATAAGTGAACATTATGCACACTGGCGTCAGTAATAATTATTTGATAGCCGCATTAATTTAGATTTTAGTTGGAAACTCATGTTTGACGGAGACAGGGTTCATCGATCATAATTCTATTAAGTATATTCAAAATTGTTTTATATCACTCAATGCGTAACATATAATGCTAAAGTCCTGAACCAAATAGACAGAGACATTTTTGTAAATGACAGTGTAAATCTCAACCAACAAGTACAGACATATTTGTTCACTCGTAGCTAGCAGGCGCTATTTTTGCAGTGTGGCGGCCTTACAAAGTCTCCACGTACATATAGTCAGTACTATTATCAGTTAAATAACCCGTTACCGAAGTCGTGCAATGATGGTTTTGTATATCAGGGCTGTCCGATCAACCTTTTTTGGGGGGTTGTCCCGGCGAGTTCAGTTGGTTGCGATTCCGAAATTGCAAGGCTTACCGCTGTCGTGGTGACGGTGCGGGTTCGCTCCCAGTTAGAGGCAGTATCTTTTGAAATCGGAATAGAGATGTATACCTGTTGTTGGCCTAAGGAACGAACGAGGTTTGGTACTTACATAATATCCACAAATCAGAAAACGTTATTTCAACACATGCCAATCTTGAACCTTTCCGATTGGCATTTAGGTACGAGATTTTGACAGATTTCGCGCTTGTTTTTCTATATTTCCGCGTTGCTAAAATTCAAATTTGGCCGACACGAGGTTTTGATATTAGGCCGACAGTATGTGGTTATTTTCAAGTTGATACAAAAGACGAATATCATGAATATGAAGCTGTAAAATTTAATTATTCATTAAGTCTAAGATCAGTATATGGTGGCATACAAACAATGAGTAATTAATAAAGTGAAACCATTTACTGATGTTCAGTACAATCCTCATTACTAATTGAGTTTTCGTTCACCACCGAGAACGTCAATTAATTAAATTGGACAAAGGCGTTTTAAACAGACTGAAAGGTTTTGAAACTCTTGTACATGTTTAGAGAGATAAATAGTTTGGCCGCATCAGGCAGTGGATCAAGGATAAGAATAACGGCGTCACCTGGAAAAATTAAAAAATATATTCAATTAGACAGTACAGTTTACACGAATGAAATCTTAGACACATATTTGCAAGTGTTAGTACCAGACCTTGTTGAGATAAATCGCCTGAACTATACGTATTGCCTGTTTTTTTGAGGAGAACACTGAGCTATGTAATGAAACTAAAACTTGGTTTTAGACTACTGGGCTGAAGGTTATAAAACTGAGTTTGGAAAATGTAATGAAGCTAAAACTTGGTTTTAGACTACTGGGCTGAAGGTTATAAAACTGAGTTTGGAAACCAGTCTCAAATCTCAAGCATCTGATTGGCTGAAATGGCGACTGGTCGCCATTTCAGCCAATTAGATGCTTGAGATTTGAGACTGGTTTCCATGCTCAGTTTATAACCTTGGGCACGGGAAACATGCCAATAATCTTTATATTTTAAATACTATTCATAGACCTTAGCAAATAGGTTGCAAACTGGGCACTTTTATATAGAAGCAACTTAACAATTTTAGAATATTCTATATAATAATTTAGTCATTTGAATATGCTGAGTGGAAAATGAATAGACATATTCTGATGGTACCCTGTTACGCGTTGTTTGTGAACGAATTCACATATTCCTAGGAAGCAACTTTCGCTGAGATCTGTGCTTATGACATGAATAGATCATTTTAACCCGCATTTAGGTGGAGATATTGAAGTATTAAGTTCTGTATTTAATATTTGCATTTCTCTAGCACGACCTTCTATGTCATGTGACTGTCTAGTTAACAGTTACCGTGATGATATCATGACTATTATTTCCCTATTAATATTGAGTTTGTGGGTACGGTCAAAACTGTATTAAGAAGCCACACAGGGAATGACCAAAAGTGGCTGCTTAATACAGGTGGCTGTTAAAGACAGGTTTAAATTAGAACAAACTTTCAGTTTAGGACATACTCAAACTGGCTGCTTACGATGGTTTCAGAAAGCATGTGGCTGCTATAGCAGTTTCCACCGTATATTATTTTGGTACTATTTTATTCCCCTACTGACTTTCTTTTTTCTTTTAATGTTCGTGTCCCTGGTCGTCAACATATAAGGTATTCGCATGCCAGTTTATCTCATCTACAAACATTAATCTGTTTATTATCGAGAGTAAAGGAACAATGGTGTGCTGTGTCTCTTGTGCAAATTGTGTTCGTGTATGCTTGCAATAAAGTATCCACTTCTCCAGACTGCGCGATTTGGGAAATATCAAAATGAATAATAATACAAACTAATTTGCAGCTGAATGTAAACATAATATGTTTTAAAAGCAAATCAGTCACCACAATTGTAAATGTCTTTCAAATGAAAGCCTAAACATATTAGCAAGCAAACTCATTTACAAGCAAACACGTTTTCATATTTTTCCTTTTGACTTTTCCCACTTTTGGTGAATATAACATATTATCAGTGTTTAATATTTTTCGATTTGATTGGACTTCTAAAATAGATAAAAAGGGGAACTTAAGAGGCCACTGAACACGTCAAATATAAAAAAGCAGGCTCCGATTGATCGAGCCTGTTCATGGACAGTAATGGAAAGACATATTACTGCCCCGGCCTCCTATCCCAGGATTGAGCGCCACTCAATATTAACTCGAGTGAACAGTACAATTTCGATCCATCCTAAACGATGGCGTTCATATGGCGGTGAACATGGAACCTTCAGTGCGGTATTTTCAGATGAATATTATTCCATGATTATAAAAGTTAAATATCATTTTCGAGAAAAGCGTTATTCATGTTCCAACACAGGCAAATAATAGAGGGAACAATAACTTCAAGTTCAAATTACGTTTATTTTAAAAACAAGACACCTTAATAAGTATGCGAGAAAGAGAACCTTATGTGTAACCACCGTGGAACATTCAGTGCGATACTAATTCGATAAAAAGTGAAATATGCATATCAGGAATGGCCACATCTAGAAGACACAGCCTCCCACGAAGTCAAAAGTTAGAGATGAAAAGAGAGCATGGTTTCATAAAATCAATTTCAAATTAGACACTACAAACAATTTATAAAAAGAGAACCCGAAAATATCGTTCACTGAAAGTAAATAGGATTGACATTATACTTTTATAGTTTATTGTTAATAATGATGGTTAAAGTAAGCCTTCTACATCATTTGTTAGTCTACTTGATTTAAATTTGACCTCATATCGGAAAGTATAAGTAAATCTTAACCAACAATCTGTTACTCTTTCTGTTAAATAAGTAACATAAGATTTTCATGTCTGGGCTACGATGCTTGAATATGTTCCTTTGCTTTATTTTTTGTTAGGCTATTTTCTGAATTAACTACTTGTAATTTCATACAGTGATACATTCATAAAATAAAAAGGACAAAATTTAAGTTTTTCTCATCCTGTATTTTCTACTGAGCGTTCCAATGTGGTATTGTTTGTGTTTCTTACTTTTGAAATTGAAAATATATGATGCACTTATGGTCTATCTCTTTTTTCCCTGTGCCCAAGATCTAAAACTAAAACTGTAGGCCAGTCTCAAATCACAAACATCTCCATTTCAGCCAATCAGATGCTTGAGTGTTTGAGACTGGTTTTCAAGCTCAGTGTTTTGATCTTTGGCCTTTGGCTCGGTGGAAAATTTCGTTAGTTGCGCGTGGCATATACACCTAATTAACCTTTAAAAGCGATTTACAGTTGTCAAAATGTCGGTCAGAGTAAGTACATACAAACCACAATCTGTCTAGTCTTTTCGCAAAAATATATTAATAAGAAACATAAAATTGTCATTTACCTGATAACAATGCTTATAAAGCCCCTTCTTTTCAATAAGTGAAACTGAAGTATTCAATTAGACAAGCAGAAAAGACAATTTCCATCGATTGCAAAACAAACGCTTTTTTATTTACCTAGTCTCCAATCTCAAGCTTTTGCTTTTGTGCCGTTTCGTTGGGTTCTTTTTTTCAATCAAATACGAACAAAATATATATTTAGTTATTGTGTATCTCTTTTTTCATTTACCAAATCTACAATCTCAGGTTTTCGATTGTTTGCCTTTTTTTTCTAACAAATACGAACAAAAGATTCATTTAATTGACGTGTATCTTTTTTTTCTAAAATAGCGACCTTTGGTTTATTTTTAAAAAATTACGCAAAAAATCAAACCTCTGACAAATATAATAATACTACAGTATCAGCTTCTTACCATTTCAACCTTTTCGCGAGTTAACGTTTGCATGAAAAATGCTGCAGATATTATACATATAGTTGAAATTGTAGTAATTTTATTTTATTTTACTTCTAACAAAAGGCTTCACATTTTCCAAATTATTCAATATATTTCCCTGAATCATTGGCGATGAAAAGAAAGTTAATGGATTTATAATGTCTTCTTTTGAATGATTATTGTACTACTCCGTGAAAGTAATCTGAAATTTCCAATGGACTGTCATTTGGGAAATTAAATTCAAATTATTCTTTCTTAAAATAAAAATTCACTGAATCTCTTAGGCCATTTTAATACAAGTTGTCACTGAATCATTTGATTGCAAATGAATTTTTAAATATACAAAAACACAGTTTATAAGCATTTCCAAGATTTTTTTGCCCAATACGTAGGGTAGTAGGTCACTGCCTTTCTGAACTAGAATAAAAACACAAACATGTTATCTCGATTAATCAATAAATGCATTTTCTTGAAACAGCCGAAAATAAATAAATAAATAAATAGATGACCCGAATTTAATGCCTGTTCAGAGATCGTTTTCTCAGTCACCTAATTTCAACCAAAATTTAAAAAATGATTCCGTCATATAGTGAAAGAGAATCTGCTTTAATTAATTAAGTCAGTTTAAAATAGTGAAATATGCATACCAGGAATAGCCCCACTCAGATTGAGCCTTGTGGCGGCCATAAAAAGTCGCCCCGTACGTTCAGTGCTACCAGTTATATAGCCCTTTTAGCACGATAATTATATTTGTGTAAATAAAAAGTTGTATTCATTTCAGGGCTAGGCGGCAGGTACAGTGATATGCGCTTCCATTCCTGCTCATAAACAGGCTCTATCAAACCAAGCGTGCAATATTTTAATATTTGTCGTGTTCCGTGGCTTTCACAGTTCCTTTATCAACTGTTTAGAAAACGCAGGCCTCATAGCCAAAAAGCAGAGACGAAAAAAGAGCATGTGCTTATTAATCTGATCAATTTCAAATAAAAACACCACAAACAATTAACGTAAAAGGAGATATCAGTCACCGCTGTCATATAAGGATAACAACCTCGATCATTTTAACGATTTATTTGATATTTGTTGGGGGGGGGGGGGGCATTTTTCGCTTAATTTCGCTCGCTTGGATTAATGTGGCTAGTCGCTGTGGATGTATTGATGTTGGTTGGAATCCCGGCCAAAGAATTTGGCTAAACTATGATAAGTCGTTATTTTCCGAAATTTTAAGTTGTAAGAACATTTTGAATTTAACCGTTTGAATGAGGACCAAGGCGGGTCTGACTCTTTTTGAAACTTCTATAAATTGTACAGATATGAAACATGATTAATACAAACATAATTTAGAAGTTGAACATTCTACTTTGTTTGAAAAAATGCGCGTTTTGCTTCTCCCTCGACACGTTGCAATACAAAAGAAAGATTATTTTATTTTAAAGATATATTTTGCTCTAGAGACGTTTATAATCTTTTATCCGTTTCCGAGATAATAAACATATTTATATTATTTGTAGACAGATTAATTAGCGCGTAACATGTTATACAATATTATCAAAGTCACATTACTTGACGTAATAATTTCACCATCCAAATTTTTTTTGCTTACTCCCAGTGTACTGACGACGCCAAGGAGGTTAAACCTCGGTTTTTATTTTCTTGAATTGTTTGTGGTGTCTTATTTGAAAATGATCATTTTATAGACAAAAGCTCTCTTTTCCTCTCTACTTTTTGGCTGCGTGGGGGAGGTTGTGTTTTCTAGGTGAGGCTATTTGTGGTAATCATATTTCACTTATTAAATATCCGTAAGAACAATGGATCATTTTTTTAAAAATTGATTGAACATTTACGTATTCGCTATCGTCATATAGCTTGTTTAGGTTTCAGATTAGAATCGGAAGCTCTTGTTTTCAATTCATTTCACGTTTCTCAGCTAAAAAGTGGAAATGAGAAATTAAAGATACTTCCAAAAGACGTTTCAAACGTAATTGTTCGTCTGACATAATGTTAGTGTGATTTTTGAATACAGAATTAACATGAATAATCAATGGTATAAAAATGGTATTTCATTAGTTACTGAGAAGCTTTACAATACGAAAAAGTACGGAGCCCCTAAGGTGACATTTGGCATATTTTTTATCATTTTCCATACTTTTGTAGCCTTGCAATCGAGCAAAAATCTAGATAAAGTAACGTAATTACATTTTTGTTCGAATACTTGAAAGCATCAAAGCCATAAATATGGATTTATGTTGTAATATACCATGGTCATTATTATAATTAATTCAATCTGTAAATCAATGTCAACCAATGTCAATCATTGGCTTTGACATGATTACATAATTATTGTACAATATTATTTGCATCCCGTAACAGACTTATATTCCGATGTGATGGATGCCTTCTCTTATATTTCGATTCCGCATACATTAAAATAGTTAAATAGATGAAAGGGAACTTTGAAGACCCTCAACCACGACAAATATGAAAATATTGCAGGCTCGGTTTGATTGAGCCTGTTCACGAGCAGTAATGGAAATGCATTTAGTGCCCATGCCGCCTAGCTCCGGGTTGAGCGCAACTCAATATTTACACCAATAAACACTACAATTTTGATCCATCCCAAACGATGGTATGCAATGGGCGGTAAACATAGAACCTTCAATGTGGTATTTTCAGATTAATACCATTCCATTTTCAGCGGCGTATGGTCGCCAGATAAAAGAATGCGTTTGCCCTAAACGAGAAAACAATGGGCGTAACTAAACAGAATAGAAATGTGAGAGGGGATCTTAGAATATAAATTCTGCATATCACAGACAACGCCAAAGGCAAAATTTAAAAAGCAGGAAGTATATCCTTGGGGTGATTGAACAATATCCAAATTTATATTGGCTGGGATATTAAAACGACCCATTTTTAAACTGGCAGAACTATTAAAAACAAAAAGTAAATTTAGAAGTACTATTAACATAGTACATAAAGTAATTTTCACACAACCCTATATAGAAAAGTTTAAACTGTTGAAAATTTAGCATGTTTCATGATGCTGACAATAAAAAATTAAATAAAATATAACTATGAATGTGCACCTTTGGGACCCGACAACTTGAAAAAATAGTGTCTATGTAATTTCTTGAGGTTTTTGTGATACAATGTATTCATTCAGTTTTATGTCAATACTAAAGTGTTCATTCACTTAATACCGGCTAGAACGAAATTGATTGCAAAACTACTTAAAGGTTTGAGATATTATTGCTAACACATAGAGAACCCCAAAATATTCTCGCAATAGCCCCCGCCGGGAAGTTTAACACTTAATAATTACTTGTTTTAAATTAAATCCGCACTAAACCATGAACGTTATCAGAAAATGCTAATGATTGTTCTGTTAGAAAATTGTATTCAAATTAATCTTTTCTATAAACCAATGAAACAAAATCTCTTCTGCAAGTTTAATACAAATTGTAATTGAATTTTCTTTGAAATAAATTTGTAAATAAGTCGAAAAAGATTGGGAATGTCTCACGTTTAATCCAGAATTAGCCCAATATGTTGCATATGAAGTTACTGCTTACATACAATCTGAAGATATTAACATGATATAGACCGTGGATGAAATTTTTAAAACGTTTTAAGTTATTTATTTAAGAAAGAAATATGACTCTGTATTTAACTATTATGTTCCAGTTAGTCGGGTATATTAAACGGTCTGTATTTTCTGTATTTTATGTCGTTTCGGATAGCGAAATGATGGCTTAGTCTTAGATTTTAGGTTAGCGTAATAGGAAAGTATTCACAGTAGCGCTATTTGTGCAGTGTGGCGGCCGTAAAAAGTCTCCCCGTACATATATTCAGTGCTGTTATCCGTCAAATAACCCGTTACCAATGTCGTGCAGTGATGATAACGTATATCCGATCAACCATTTTTGGGGTTGCCCCGGTTAGCTCAGTTGGTTGCGTCGTCGGAATTGCAGGGCTAGGCGCTGTCGTCGTGATGGTGCGAGTTCGCTCTCAGGTAGAGGCAATATCATTTTTGTGTCCGTCCGAATGTCGTTTCGAGCAAATGAAATGATAGCTTAGTGCTAGACTTCGCCCGATTGTAAGCTTAAAGTTACATGTAATTCATTGAATTAAGTGGTGCATTATAAGAAAAAGTTGTATATTTAAAACACTCGAAACTCGAAATTAAACAATCCCTCGAATAAAGTTACTGTTTGTTTCAGAGCATGTACTTTTATCAGATATATTCACCTTAGAACATCTTTGTTATTTTCAGATATGACTCTTTTATGTTCCAATTTTATCTACAAAGTTTTCTTCTTCTGTAATTGTACCTAGTCATAAATCCATAATTCATGAAGGTTTTTACGTGCCACTTAATCTCATTTACAAACATTAATCTGTTTATTATCTAGAATAACGGATTAATGATTTGTTTTGTCTCTTGTGCAAATTATATTCGTGTGTACTTGCAATAAATTATCCACTTTAGAATCTTCAGACTGCGCGATCAGGGCAATAGCAAAATGAGCAATATGGCAAACTTATTTGAGGTTTGCAATTAATCGAAAATTTGACATTTGCTTTCATATTCATCTAAACATAATAATGTCATATTTCGTTACTGAGGACCTCTGTTCTAAGGCTTTTGTGTATTGACAAAGAATATGCTAAAATAACCAACCCAATACAAGCAGAGCAATAACGGTATGCAATTTATCATCGGAAAAGAAAACTAGAACGTGATTATCTCAGAGTTTCTAGGACAGTTAATAATTTGTAACATTGACATTTAGAATTACCGTTCAGAAAATAACACTTAGAACATGACAGAAACAATTACATGAACTATTAATAAACGAGTTAACGAGCACATTTGGACTTCAAAGTCGTTTATTTTATCATTTAAAACGTGTTTGATCCCAATTTCAATGTTATTGATTGTTTTTATATGCTAGTTTTGATAAATAAATACGCACTTATTAATTGTAAATTAACTTTAACATATGGTTTAATAATATACAAGATTAAAACTCCGTACATCCAGTCGACAATCTGCACCATTCTGTTAAAGCAAATATAATCGACAATTTGAATCTGTTGTCTAACATTCGTTCGCAAAAAGTCTAATCAGTGATATCAGATTTGCTTTTGCTGGATAACGATGCTTAAAGTGGAGGTTTTCTCTCAATAAACGGTTACAAGTGTTTAATTTAACTTATACAAACGACATTTTCCTAGCGCTTTAAACCTAACGGTTATTTTCACTTTATACCGACATACTTAAAAGAAACACGACAATCGTTGTGTTGAGTATTTAATAGCAATTAAAACACATCAAGTAAACAAATAGAAACAAACAAAAAATCTTGCACAATTATAGAAAGCGTTTTGGAAATTATAATTAAATTTAAATTCAAACTATTGTTGATTCATTATTAACAAATTCCTATTTTGTGTTGTTTTTCTACTAAAAACAGGACAAAGCAGATTTATTAAGCCAGTGTTGTCTTTTTCGTGTAATATTATCATGTTCATAAAGCAAAAGCTATTCGCTAATATTTTCCCTAAAACGAGTTCTGATAAATATTATTGTGTAGAAAGGGAAACGAATAAAAGACTCACATTTTTCTTATCTTTACATGTTTTGACATTTATTTACCCATAAAACGATACCTGATTTACGTGTCATGTTTTACCTGCAGTTTGATATAAAAATGGCAAAAATAGCTATAACCTAAGTTATTTATATAAATTTATGGATTTCTTTGACAGTTGTAGAAAATATTCAGGCATAAACGGTATATACTCAATAATGAATACAACTTCAGAGTAAAAATTTCTAAAATATTGCTTAATGCATTTAATAATTGTATAGCCATAACTGCAGTGAGTAGTATTTTCTTTATAAAAGGTGTCTTTAATTAACTCGGGCTCTTTTATCCCCGTATATTTAATCATTGCCGGTATCAGTTTCGTCCTTTGACTGTAGTTCATCACAATACTTTTGTACTATGTTAACAGTACTTCTAAAATTACTTTTTTAATATTTCCGCCAGTTAAATGATGGTAGGTTAAAATATCGCAGCCAATAGATTTGGATATTGTTAAATCGCCCCAAGGAAATACTTTCTGCTTTTTAAAAATTCTATCTTTGACATCTGTGATATGCAAGATTTATATTCTCAGATCCCCTGTCAAAGTTCTATGCTGTTTAGTTCTGCGGATTGTTTTCTCATTTAGGGCAACCCAATTATTAATATAAAAAAATGAAGGTTCATGTTCACCGTCATATGTATACCATCGTTTGGAATGTATCGCAATAGTACTGTTTATTGGTGTAAATATTGAGTTGCGCTCAACCATTGTCTAGGCGTCGTGTGCAGTGATATTCATTTCAGTTACTGCCCATGAACAGGCTCAATCAAACCGAGCCTGCAATAATTTCATATTTGTCGTGTTAGTAGTTTTCAAAGTTCCCTTTTCATTTATTTTATATAAGTAACAATGAACATATAACCTTACAAGAAAGATAATGAAACAAAAATTGTCAGGTCAGTAAGAATGTTAGTAAGTGTAATAACACAGAGTGATAGTAAAACCATCACGTAATCACGTTTCTACTCTTCCGCTTCTCATCTGTAGGCTGTCAACGTCTGCTGTAAATACTGGTCAGGATTGTTTGTGTAAATTGAACTGCCGTTCCCTATTCTCCATTCAGTTTTCTCTACATATTCTTATCTTATGTTGTTGTTGTTGTCTATATAAGGACAAACAGCTTTAATGGTTTAGGACATGATCTGCCGGCTTAATTATGAGATATATTGCCCTTTTATCTGATTCATAAGGACATTGGTCGTATGACACTTAAATCTATTGTTATTGTAGAAATACTGAACATGAATGACCATTAGCTCTATATTGATTAAAATAGAATTCATTCAAAACAGACTGATTTGTACGCACTTAAAATTTTTTAATTTGCCTATACACAACAAACATCAGTATTAAAGGTCAAACTTATTATAAGTATTTATGCTGCAATTGATAATATTTTGAATTTTTTTCGTTATGCGAATTTACTATGTGAGTTCTGATTTTCATATATTTCATTGGGCAAATCGGTGAGCGAAGTGAAACAGCAAACAAAGTAAAATTTAGAGTAATTGCAATTTTAGACAATTAAAATCCACGAATTTTAAAAGCATCGCAAATTATATTTTTTAACGCTTTTCTGTATGTGTTTCCTTAATGTCATATTTAGGAGAAATTTAATGTAATGTAATATTTTTCGCCAGCCTATATTTATCCTAATTTCCAATGCTCCTGTTCTTTTGAAATGTTTTGAATGAATATTATACAAAAAGGTGAAATATGCAGAAATAGCAACAGCTTAAAGACTAAAAGAATATAGAAGATAGGAGGATAGTTCAGCAACTAAATGTTTTAATAAATGAATTGGATTGTCGCATAATAATTCATATTGTAATTGTTCACAGAAAGATAACATTTTTCGAAATATGTTAATTTGCAATCGTTTTGCCAACGAAATTAAGAAAGGATGAATCGATTCGATTCTCCAACCTTCTAATTAACCTCCACTTGAAAATGTCCTATTAGAGCGACTCAATCACAAACTGACGTTTTTTCTTCACTCAGAAACGATGAAGCCTACTTCATATTTCTAAGACATTTCCGATGTACGTAGATCTTATCTTTAATGAGGAGACTTGCATATAAATTTGTCTCAAAATGGTACTTTCTGACTGTCAGCTCTAACTACGTTTCACATTTCTTTTTTGTTGACTGTGTTTTTTAAAATCTTTCTGAGGACAAACAACAAGACTCTATTAAACACTGATTTATATAGCTAATCTCCCTACTCAGCATTTTTGTTTCAACTGGCACTGTCTTAGTAAGTGAATATATTAAAACACGTGAACTAATTCTGTAAGATTTTTCATTAATAATTAGATATGAGAAAATAAAAAAAAATAATTGTAAGTTTCTTAAATGTCAAAAAAATATAACCGAAGATACCTGTTTCCTCGATGTGCCCCATTTCTGAAAATATACCTGTTTCCGTGATGAGCCCCATTTCCGAAGACACCTGTTTCCGTGATGTGCCCCATTTCCGAAGATACCTGTTTCCGAGATGTGCCCCATTTCCGAAGACACCTGTTTCCGTGATGTGCCCCATTTCCGAAAATGAAACAGCTAGGCTTTTTCTGAATTTGAATTTTTTTGAAAGCTTTATTGTTCTTCTTTGACCACCAGCAATAATTTCCAAGACATAATAAAGTAAGACTGACAATCATTAATCAGTAATAATTATATATCCAACATCAACAAGGTAGGAAATATTAAAGATCATTTAGATATTACCATATGTTGTGATGTTGTGACGTACTGTCGAAATACTTGATTATCTTATTCAGCGAAATTGAAACATACATAACTGACAGACGTGATAAAAGTTTGTTTTGTTTGTTTATTCAGGTGCATATCTTAAAATATACTTTCCAACATTTTTATAAGAATGCGACTTCATTTATGATATTGACATATCAATAATGCAATTTCAATAAATTCTTTAAATGGAATAGAGAAGTATAATAGGCGTATCAACAATAGCAGCATTCAAAAACCACAGCTTTGCCATAAAGCTAAAAGTGGCGATGATAAAAGAGCCCGAGTTAATTAATTTAAACATTTTCAAAACGGCATCACAAAATCAATTACAAACAATTATGAGAACCCGAGTTAACCGCCTTGGAACTGTGTTTAAATCAGAATTTAGGGGTCATTAACCTCACATTCGACACGTAAGGTTCTAATATAAACAAGCACGTTAAAGTCACCCAGAAGACGGTTGTTTGAAAGTGTATCAGGTGGTAAAACTAACGTACGGTTAAATTTAGAAACAGATATTTCTTACATATAAAAAAATTTCTCTTCAAACTTTAATTTTACTTATGTGAACAATAGAATATCAAATTTCTCATACCACAAAAAAGGTTATTCAAACTTTTTAATTCAACTGTCATGACCTCTTTCCGAAATTTAACCCCTGATAAGTTTACTCGTTGATAAAGTTACGTCCGCACATACCGAAATGTCATGCAGTTATGTCGACTGCTGAACTTTATGACGTCATTTTAATGATTGGCGTCAACTATCCGAAATTACCTGTTACAGTCACGCACCCATAACAAGTTCCTTGTCTGCTTTATTCCTTTCACATGCCATTACAATGTAAAAATAAAACGACAAAGGCAGCTTCTTCTACAAAATTCTTTAACAGTTAATGAAAAACATATATGACGTCAGCAGTCATTCATTGGAATGGTCCCTGATGATTTATGCGTCATTCATAGGAATTTCCTGAATAGAAATTACGTCACTACTTTCATGATAATTTTGAAGATCCACTTTCAAATGGGCTATTTTAGTAGATAATCTTTGGAATTTTATTCTGCGACAATACACTATTGTCAGATTATTTTCAGCTATACGATTTCTGTTCCCTCTCTGCCGGGTTGGATCAGTGCATCACAATAGAATGTCATACACATTTACAAAAGAGGTCAGTCATTATTTTAGAAACAGACGGGAAACCAGTTTCTGTCATTGTATAATTTATTCCCCTGTGCGATAACGCGAGCGTTAACACAAAAATTCCGTATATTTTCATGAAATACTATTATGAAGGCCAACATAAATTGAATGGAGAAATGTGTTAAATTTTGACGCGCTTTACAAGATTCTATAATAGATGAAAAGTGACCTGAATCGTCGAACACGACAAATATGAAATATTGCAGGCTCTTTTTGATTGAGTCTGATCCCAGGCATTAATGGTAATGCATTTTACTGATTATGCATTATACTGTATAAAAGTTGCCTTGAATTTAAGGGATTATGACCCAAAACTTTTAATTCAGTGATTTACCTCCTAAATTATTTCCTTTCTATATCAGTTTTTTTGAAACACTGGATAAAACGTAGAGAAAAAAAAAAGAAATATGCACTTCAGGAAAAGTCACATTCCTCCAAACACAGCCAAACGTATAGTGCACGTGATTATTAAAGAAGTGAAGTATGCTTAACAGGTATAGCCACGGTAAGAAAATACAGACTCCTCACACAGCCAAAAAGTACTGAAAACAAGAGAGCATGAATGTATCAAATGAGGCGCGTCACGGGAAAAGATACCTTCGGGCAGTTGACGTCAATCCTTGAAATGACGTCATAAAGTTGAGCAGACGACATTATTTATTATGCATTTTGCGGTAAAAATACCATTCTATTGTCAAAATGTGTAACAAAATCACTTTTAAGTTATGAGAAAATAAAAGATAGCTGTAAGTTCATTCTAAATATAGTAACAACTAAAATGTCACAAAATATGACCGAAGGTACCCTTTCCCGTGGCGTGCCCCAAATGATAGGTATAAAATGAGACACCAAAACAATTAACAAAATAGAAAATAGAATATTATAACGGTAATAGCTAAAGACGTGCAAAGCAAATGTACAGACCCTTAAGAACATTACATAAACTCTCACTCATTTAACACCGTTAACATAAGTTTCTGAAACGTAACAGTAATAAATGGGTTATTTTAACAGATTCTAAACTGAAATATAAACAGCTGGTGCTATAAGTTAAGAAAATTTCGAACATATGTGGATATTTGTAATCGTAATTTGCAAAAAGTTTAAAAAATGGTAATTAATGTTTTGCTTTGACTAGTAACATGTTTCAATCTTTTAAGAAGAAGGTTTTGAAGGGTGTTTGTTTTCATTAGCTAATTTTACAATTTAACCAAAGCAGTAATTTATTATTATAAAAGTCTATGTTCTTATTTATTTCTGCATGATTGTTTGATTGGAGATATTAATTATTCAAATATGTGTTTTAATTGTAGTACTTGCAAAAAAATTATATATTTACATTTAAATATTGGGTAACAAAATTTGAAATTTCGTTTGAAAAAAATCTAAAGAAAAGCATACACAATAATTGTCTAAAGATATTAACATAAAGAAAAAATGGAACACACATTTCGAAAAGAAAACAAGCAATGTATTCAACTGTTTCACTGCAATCTATTGTAGTGTAACAATCGACACTGTAGATTGCATAATGTCAAGTTACTGACTGAGTGTGACTGATATCGTAGAAAATTTTAACATACATTGTTGTATAAACATTTATGAAAAGGAACTTTGAAAGCCACCGAACACGACAGAATGACAACATTGCAGGCTCAGTTTAATTGAACCTGTTTAATGGGCGTTATGCTTATTACTTCCCACGCCGTCGTTTACTGTAAACATTGAATCGAAATATATTATTTTTAATGTAAAATAGTCCAAAGCATGATCATTATACTAAGTATAAGAAGATAATAATCAAATGCGTTGGTATACGTCCTTCTTAAAAATTCTCAGGATAAATGTGTATGTATACGCCCTTCTTAAAATCCTCTAAATGTGTTATTTCACACTCACTTCAAGCTTGTATAAGGTCAATCAGAATGTGTTTTATACATAGTTTACGGTATATACGGCCACAGCGCCTAGCAACGTTAATCGCAACAAATGACCACAGTGCCTAGAATTGTTAATCTCAGCAAGTAGCCACAGCGCCAAGGTACTTTTATCCCAACCAAAGGCCACAGCACCTTACAACGTTAATCTCAACAAGTTTCCAACTAGGCCACGCCATTTTATTGCCGATTAACGAGTTGAAATAAGTAAATGCGTCAAAAAATGCCCCATTTAAAAAACAAAAACATTACATAAGTCTATTACACACAAAAACAACATTAATATTATAACTACTTTAATTTACATTTCTAGAAACTTTATCAACTGGGACCTATACATATCGTGCTAAAAAATTAAATTAACCAACTTTGATTTTAAGATGTATATAGATAGAAAAAAGAAATCCCTATTGAAAACAGCGAACGTAAAAAATGCTAATTTTCACTGTTTGTCATTACGAGTTCCCGACAAAAACTGTATAATCCTGTTGCATGCTGTAAGCCTGTTAAACAGGGAATGGTCGGACTCCTGACAATGTCAATATCTTTCGGAAGAGACAAATTTTATTTCGCGGTACTTCAATGCAATTAAAAAATCTTCTGACATCCCCAAGCGCTGTAATAGGCAAAATTAATTTCTGGACGGAAAATAACACGTTATTAGAAAAATAAGTACACACGCACCCACTAGACAGTGATTTCCTGGTTTTCTGGCATGCCATGGGAAATAAAGTCTTCGTATATATGTTGTCATTCTTATTTTTGTTGCTTCTACATTTTCAAAGAACATAAAACTGTCAATTAATTTCTTATAACTTAAACTTGATTATGTTACACATTTTGACAACATGATGGTTTTTTTCCGCGAAATGCGAAATTAAAAATTTAATCTCCTCAAATTTAGGACATAATTTAAAATCTCTCAAAGTTGAACATTTTAATTTGTTTGAAAAATGCGCGTTTCGCTTCTCCCTCGACACGTAACAATTCATATTTCAAACAAAGTTTCTTTTATAAGACACCAATATATTTTGCTCTAGAGACGCTTATAATCCTTTATACGTTTACAAGACAATAAACGTCTTTATATTTTTTGTGGACAGATTGATTAGCACGTAAAATAATATGCAATATTATTAAAGTCCCACTTATATATATCACCTGACTTAATGAATAGTCTCATCCAAAATGTTTTGAGTTTGCCAACTCGCAGTTAACTGATAATGCCAAAGCGGTAAATTCTCAGTTTTTTTTTTCGTGATTTTTTGTGGTGTCTAATTTGAAAGTGATCATTTGATAAACCAAAGCTCTCTTTTCCTTTCTACTTTTTGGCTGCGTGGGGGAGGTTGTGTTTTCTGGGCGAGGATATTTTTTGTATGAATATTCACTTTTTGAATACCCGTTAGCACAATTCATCATTTTTTAAAATTGATTTAAAAATTACATATTTGCAACTGTTATATACCTTCTTAAGGTTTCAGATTAGAATCGAAAGCTATGGTTTTCAATTCATTTCACGTTTCTCAGCCACAATGAAAATTACGTGGAAATGAGAAATAAAGATACTTTCGACAGATTTTAAAAATGGAGTTGTTCGTCTAATCTGTTCGTCTGATTGTTTTTTTTTCTATTCAGAATTTGACGAATAAGCTATAAAAATCGTATTTCGTTAATAATTGAGAAGCTTTACAAAACGAAATAGAATAGTCAAGAGTATTTTTTCTGTTGTAGGATAGTTGCAATAACAGTAACTAACACGGGATCAAATTTTACTACGACATCATAGCAAGTAGTATCACTAAATATTTTACTTGTGTGTCTAATATACTGCGGGGCTAAAATGATGTTTTTCTTCCTCATAAAGATAAAAAGGATCCTCTGTCACTATTAGATTCAGTTAGATAGAAAAAAACTCACGATTCACAGTTTATAATATGAAATGATATTGCCGCCACCTGGGAGCAAACCCGCAATCAAGCAAAAAAATCTACATATTACATACGTAATTTAGTCATCTCCCCATTGCATATGTTTTGTGTGAATACAATAAAGCATCAAAAACATAAATATGGATTTCTGTTGTAACATATCATGGTCATTACTATAATTAATTATATCTTTAAATCAATGTCTATCAATCTATGTGACAATGTTAATTTAATGTACAATATCAATTTTATCAATAGCATCCCGTAATAGACTCGTTTTTCGATGTGATAGATACCTCCGCTTATATGTTTGAAACCGCATACATCAAAATAGTTATTTTTTAGTATAGTATTTTTCACATTTTCTTTTAACAAATATTTTCCTAAAACATGAAACAACCCTCTATATAAATGTTTATACTGTGACAGTCGAAAAAACGACAATTTAAATATTAATGAGAAAATACTTTTGAAAGGTCATAGGCAACTTTGGGACCCGATAACTTGAAAAGATTTTGTCTAAGTTCTTTTCTTAATGTTTTAATGATACCATGTATTCATCAGTTTTATATCAATGCTTAAGTGTCCATTCGCATAGTACCGGCTAGACCTAAAATGATTGTTAAGCTACCTTAAGGTTTGAGATATTATTGCTTGCACAGTAAGAACCCCAAATATTCTCACATTGGCCCCAGCCTTGCAATTTATCACTTAATAATTACTTGTTTTAAATTAAATTCGCACCAAACCATGAACGTTATCAGAAAATGCTAATGATCGTTCTGTTAGGAAATCGTATTCAAATTAATCTTTTCTATAATAAAACAAAATCTCTCCAGCAAGTTTAATACAAATTGCAATTGAATCTTCATTGAAATGAATTTGTAAATAAGCCGAAACAGATTGGGAATGTCTCACGTTGAATCCAGAAATTGCCTAATATGTTGCTTATGAAGTTACTGCTTTTGTGAACCAGTACATACAATATGAAAATATTAACATGATATAGACCTTGCATGAAATTTCAAATACGTTTGCAGTTATTTATTTAAGGTAGTTCACGCACATGGCCGAAAAACGTAAAAAATCAAAATGTATAGGCTAATTACTTGTAAATAGTCCACCAGATGTTCATACTCAGGCAATGGCTGACACTAAATAGTCCCATTTTTTGCCCTTTGGGGGCATTAAATGGCTAGTATGGCCTGAAAGGCACTTGTTAAGTAAATGAGATGCTTTTACTGACACACTGATAGCATATTTATGTTTGGAAATGCAGTACATGAGAAAAGGCCCTGGTTTTAGGATGGCATATGTAAAAAAGTTTTGAAGTTTCAAGGTGTCAAATCTCTGTTAATTGATGCATGACCCCTACTTTTCTTGCTGGAAATGGACAGTAGTAACACTTAGCTTCAAAAGCATGTAAGTTAGCCATTATTCAAATGG
Source organism: Corbicula japonica (assembly GCA_038501625.1). NCBI lineage: Eukaryota > Metazoa > Mollusca > Bivalvia > Venerida > Cyrenidae > Corbicula > Corbicula japonica. The sequence continues at coordinate 10,751,587 of JAZAYU010000010.1, forward strand.
TACCAGCTATGATTGCCAGCCTGTTGAAACATGTCATGTTTACTATAATTTATAGGGAAGTCTATTTACAGGTCTTACACCTAAAAAGACACTTGAAATTTTGCATAAGGTCGTAAAAATCATTTTCCCGTTGCCTGGTTACCAGATTTTTTGGAACGACGTCGCGCGTTTTCAAATCAGACGCGCCACCTGGCGGTAGCTGTCTTTGTTCCGGGTTGGCGAGGTCGTAGATGTTATGTTAGCGTAATAGGAAAGTGATCTTTGTGTGTCCGTCCGTATGTCGTTTCGAGCTACATGTAATGAAATGATAGCTTAGTGCTAGACTTGACCCGATTGTAAGCTTAACGTTACATGGCATTAATTGGATTAAATGGTGCATTATAAGTAAAAGTTGTATATTTAAAACACTCGAAACTCGAAATTTATCAATGCTTCGGATGAAATTTCTGTTTATTTGAGATCATGTACTTTTATCAGGTACATTCAACTTAGAACTTCTTTGTTATTTGCAGATATGACTCTTTTTCTTTTATATTCGTATCTACCAAGTTTTCTTCTGTAATAGTACCTAGTCATAAATCCATAATTCATGAAGGTTTTCACGTGTCACCTAATCTCATCTACAAACATTAATCTGTTTGTTATCTAGACTAACGGATAAATTATATGAAGTGTCTCTTGTGCAAATTATATTCGTGTATACTTGCAATAAATTATTCATTTTAGAATCTTTAGACTGCGCGATCAGGGCAATTACAAAATGAGCAATATGTCAAACTTATTTGAGGTTTGCAATTATTCGAACATTTGACATTAGCTTTCATATTCATCTAAACATAATTATGTCATATTTTATTACTGAGGACCTCTGTTCTAAAGCTTTTGTGTATTGACAAAGAATATGCTAAAATAACTAACCCAAAACAAGCAGAGCAATAACGGTATGCAATTTATCACCGGGAAAGAAAACTAGAACGGGAGTATCTGAGAGTTTCTAGGACAGTTAATAATCGTAACATTGACATTTAGAATTACCGTTCGGAAAATAACACTTTTTCACCAAGACAACTTGTACTTGTTTTGTGATATGAGAAGCTGTTGGCACAAGTGTTAGGTTGGTGCACCCTAGAACCTGGTTTTAACCCCCCATCGGCAAATTGATTTGCCACTGACCGTTCCAAGGCGGTAACCCTCGGGTTCTCATTTTTGTTAATTGTTTGTCGTGTCTTTTTTGAATCTGATCATTTTATTAGCCCTGCTCTCTCCCTCTCTCTTCTTTTTGACTGTGTGGGAACATGACAGAAACAATAACATGAACTATTAATAAAAGAGTTAACGAGCACATTTGGACTTCAAAATTATTTATTTTATAATTTAAAACGTGTTAGACCGCAATATCAATGTTATTGATTGTGTTTACATGTATATGCTAATTTTAATAAATAAATATGTACTTATTAATTGTAAATTGCACCTTAACATATGGTTTACTGATAAACAAGATTAAAACTGCGTACAATATAAGTACATCAAGTCGACAATCTGTACCGTTCTGTAAAAGAAAATATAATCGACAATTTGAATCGGCTGTCTAACACTCGTTCGCAAAATGTTTAATCAGTGATATCAGATTTTCTTTTGCTGGATAACGATGCTTAAAGTGGAGGTTTTCTCTCAATAAAAGGATACAAGTGTTTAATTTAACCACGTTTATCTAGCGTTGTAAACCTTATGTTTTTTTCACTTTATACCGACATGCTTAAAAGAATCACGACAATCGTTGTGTTGACTATTTAATAACAAATAAAACAAGAATTATCTTTAAAAAAGATAAACGGCGTTGATGGAAAAGATTTTTATATGTAATAAAGAATAAAATAAAGAGCGTGCACAAATTTCGTCTGGTGATAATACGTCGATTAAAGAAGAATGTCTAACATTAACTGTACATTTATTCAGTTTCAATAAAATACGTCTTGTAGAGTTAGTACTAATGACGAATAAATGTTATTAAAATACAGTAAATGAAAATAATAACAACTTGTTACAAGAGCGAAATCTACCAACTTTTACGTAAATTAACTTTAAAAAAGTGTTCCTCCCGAGTTTTGAACCCGGGGCCTCCGCTTGAGAGGCGAGTGTGATAACCACTACACCAAGGCGATTTGAATATCTGGACTTGAAATTAACAATCAGTATTAAAGGAACTAGAAAGGAACCAGTAAGAACCAGAAATATCAGCACTTCTCTGTCGATTTACACTGTGTATTGTACTCGAGTGTTTACCTGACACCCATGAATATTCCATATAAAATCGTATTTAAGCCATCAATGGACTTAACTGGTTATTTATACCGTAAATATCTTTTTCTCCAATACAATTATTGCTTTTAAAAACGTAAATGCCCGAACATATAAGTGCCATGTAAATACTAACACACAATATAAAAATCGTTGCGGTAATCATTAACGAGACCCACTAATAACCAATCAAAATAATCTATTTGATTTTCCCGCTGCATAATAAGTTTTATTTACAATATTTCATTGGTCGAAAAACTAGGTCAAAAGTGAGCTTAGACAGCTAACGCCGAAAAAACCATCAAATAAACGAATAGAAACAAACAAACATCTTGCACAGTTATAGAAAGCGTTCTGAAAATAATAATTTAAATTCAAACTATTGTTGATTCGTTATTAACAAATTCCTATTTTGTGTTGTTTTTCTTCTAAAAACAGGGCAAAGCAGATTTATTAAACCAGTGATGTCTTTTTCATGTAATATTATTATTTCCATAAAGCAAAAGCTATTCGCTTATATTTTGCCTAAATCGAGTTCTGAAAATATTAATGTGTAGAAAGGGAAACGAATAAAAGACTCACACTTCCCTTATCTTTACATGTTTTGACATTTATTTACCCATAAAACGATACCTGATTTACTTGTCATGTTTTACCTGCAGTTTGATATAAAAATGGCAAAAATAGCTATAACCTAAGTTATTTATATAAATTTATGGATTTCTTTGACAGTTTTAGAAAATATTCAGGCATAAACGGTATAAACTCAATAATGAAAACAACTTCAGAGTTTAAATTTTTATATTATTGCTTAATGAATTAAATAATTGTATAGCCATAACTGCAGTGAATAGTATTTTTTTGATAAAAAAGAGTCTCCCCGTACATTCAATCAGTGCTGGTATCAGTTTCGTCCTTTGACGGTGGTTGAGCACAATACTTATGTACTATTTTTTGCATTAGCAATTTTTGTTTCAACTGGCAATGTCTTAGTAAGTGAATATATTAAAACACGTAAACTATTTTCATACGATTTTTTCATTAATAATTAGATATGAGAAAATAATAAAAAATAATTGTAAGTTTCTTAAATGTTAAAAAATATAACCGAATATACCTGTTTCCGTGATGTGCCCCATTTCCGAAGATACCTGTTTTCGTGATGTGCCCCATTTCCGAAATACCTGTTTCCATGATGTGCCCCATTTCTGAAGACACCTGTTTCCGTGATGTTCCCCATTTCCGAAGACACATGTTTCCGTGATGTGCCCCATTTCCGAAGACACCTGTTTCCGTGATGTGCCCCATTTCCGAAGACACCTGTTTCCGTGATGTTCCCCATTTCCGATAATGAAAGGTAGGAAATAATTAAGATATTACCAAATGTTGTGACGTACTGTCGAAATACTTGATTATATTATTCAGCGAAAATAAAAACTACATTACTGACAAACGAGTTAAAAGTTTGTTTTGTTTGTTTATTTAGCTGCATATCTTAAAATATAGTTTACCAAAATGCGAATCTTCATTTATAATATTGACTTATCAATAATGCAATTTTCCACAAATTCCTTAAATGAAATAGAGAAGTAAAATAGTCGTATAAAATATAGCAGCATTCAAAAACACAGCATTGCCATCAAGCTAAAGGTGGAGAGGATAAAAGAGCCTGAGTTAATTAATTTTCAAAACGGCGTCACAAAATCAACCCGAGTTAACCGCCTTGGAACGGTGTTTAAGCCAGATTTTAGGGGCCATCAACCTCACATTTGACACGTAAGGTTCTTATATAAACATGTCGCCAGGAAACCGGTTGTTCGAAAGTGTATTGTCCAACAATTTTGACCTTGCACCACATTACTTTTCGTAAAGGTCATTGGAAAAACACTGGTACATAACCAACAAATAAATTGATTATTTTTTTCATTCCACACGTCAGTGAGTTATGATCTATATGTTTACATGCCGGACTACAGATCTGAATGTCTCTGGTTCGAATCCTAACACACATCACTTTATGAAAATACAGATTATTTGTAAAAATTCATTTGAAATCGTTTTTCAATATCTCGTTTTAGAATACCTTTAAAATAGTGTTGTTGTTTGTTGTTTTTTTTCAATAATTTTATTTGTGACATTATGCCACGTATATGCATTTTTCTCATTTTCATATTGATTTACATGTGGATCGTACGGGGTGAAATGCAAGAGTGCAAGGTCAATATTGTTGTCAATATCAGGTGGTTAAACTAACGTACGGTTAAATTTAGAAAAGATTATTCTTACTAATAAAATCATTTCTCCTCACACTTTAATTTTATTTATTTGAACACTGGAATGTCAAATTCTTATGACACAAAAAGGGTATTCAAACTTTTAAATACAATGGTCATTTCTTCTTTTATAAATTTATCCGCTTTTAAGTTTAGTTCGTGGATAAAGTAACGGCCCCACATATCGAAATGTCATGCAGTTATGCCGACTGCTGAACTTTATGACGTCATTTTAATAATTGACGTCAACTATCCGAAATAACCTGCTACAGTCACGCACCCCATAACAAGTTCCTTGTCTGCTTTATTCTATTCACATACCAGTGCAATGTAAAATTAAAACGCCAAAGGCAGATTGTTCTTCAAAATGCTTTAACAGTGAATGAATAAATATATGATGTCAGCAGTCATTCATAGGAATAGTCTCTGATGATTTATGCGTCAATCATAGGAATTTCCTGAATAGAAATGACGTCACTACTTTCATGATAATTTTGAAGATCCACTTCCAAATGGGCTATTTTTGTAGATAACCGTTGGATTTTTATTCTGCGACAATACACTATTGTCAGATTATTTTCAGCTATACGATTACTGTTCTTTCTCTGCCGAGTTGGATCACTGCATAACATTAGAATGTCATACACATTCACAAAGAAGGTCAGTCATTATTTCAGAAACAGACGGGAAACCAATTTTTGTCATTTTATAATTTATTCCCCTGTGCGATAACGCGATCGTTAAAACAAAAATATAACGGCATTATTAATGAGTTACTTATATGAAGGTAACATATATTGTATGGTGAAACAGTTAAATTTTGACAGAAAATACAAGATACTATAATAGATGAAAAGGGAACTTTGAAAGTTATCGAACACAACAAATATGAAATATTGCAGGCTCTTTTTTATTGAGTCTGATCATGGAAATAATTGAAATGAATATTACTGCACGACGTAAACCTTATTAGATTTGCCTTGAATTTTAGGTAGTAGTTTTATGTCCTAGAACTCTTAATTCAATGATTTACCTCATAAAGTACTGCCATTCTATACCAGATTTGTGAAACATTGGATACAACGTAGAGCCATTTGCGAAAAAAAATTACATCCGAAATAGTCACATTCAGCCACGCAGCCTACAAACACAGCCTAAATGTCTAGAGGAAAATTGTGCATGTGTTTATTAAAAAAAGTCAAATATGCATATCAGGAATGCTAAAGGCCAGAAAGTACAGCCTCCCCACACAGGCAAAAGGTATATAGGCAAATAGTGCATGTATTTATTTATAAAGTGAAATATGCATAAGAGAAATACTGAAGCCACAGCCAGAAAATACAGCCACCCCACACAAAAAGAACTGAGGAGATGAGAGCATAGGTTTATCAAACAATCAGTTTAAAATGAAACACACAAACAATTAACAAAATAGGAAATTGAATATTATAACCGTTACGGTAAAATCTAAAGGCGTGCAAAACATTTTAATATACAGATACTTAAAGACATTACATAAATTCTCATTCATTAAACAGGTTAACATAAGTTTCTGAAACGATACAGTAACAAATGGGTTATTTTACAGATTCTAAGCTGAAGTATACACAGCTGGTGCTATAAATTAAGAAAATTTCGAACATCTGTGGAAATTTGTAATCGTAATTTGCAAAAACTTCAACATGGTAATTAATGTTTTGCTTTGACTAGTTACATTTTTCAATCTTTTAAGAAGAAGGTTTGGAAGTGTGTTTGTTTTCATTAGCTAATTTCACAATTTAAGAAAAGCAATAATTTACCGGGTATTATTATATAAGTCTGTGTTCTTATTTCTTTCTGCAAGATTATTCAATTAGAAAAGTTCAAAATTATTCAAATATGTGTTTTAATTGTAGTACTTGCAAACAAAATATATTAACATTTAACATGGGGTAACGAAATTTGAAATTTCGTTTGACAAAATCATAAGAAAAGCATAAACAATACTATGCCAGAGATATTAACATGGAGAAAAAATGGTACACAGATTTCGAACAGAAAACAAGCAATGTCTCCAATTGTTTCACTGCATTCTATCGTAGTGTGACAATCGACACTGTAGATTGTATAAGGTCAAGTTACAGACTGAGATTGACTGATATCTTAGAAACTGTTACTATACTATGTAATTATGAAAAAGGAACTTTGAAAGCCACCGAACCCGACAGAATAACAACATTGCAGGCTCGGTTTAATAATGAGTCTATTCAATGGCAGTTATGGAAATGCGTGCATATTACTTCACACGCCGTCTATTGCTGTAAACATTAAATTAAAATATATCATATTTAATATAATATTGTCCAAAGCATGACGGACTGAAAAGTATTAGGAGATAATAATCAAATGTGTTGGTATACGCCCTTCTTAAAAATTCTCAAGGTAAATGTGTATGTATACGCCCTCCTTAAAATCCCCAAAATGTGTTATTTCACCCTCACTCGAAGCTTGCTTGTATAAGGTCAATCAGAATGTGTTTTATACATTGTTTACGGCATATATGGCCACAGTACCTAGCAACGTAAATCGCAACAAATGACCACAGTGCCTAGAATTGTTAAGCGCAGCAAGTAGCCACAGCGCCTATGAACTTTTATCCCAACCAAAGGCCACAGCTCCTTGCAACGTTAACAAGTTGTCAACTGCGCCACGCCATTTTATTGCCGATTAACCAGTTTAAATAAGTAAATGCGTCAAAAATGCCTCATTTTAAATAACATTACATAAGTGTATTACACACAAAAACAACATTAATATTTCTACTACTTTTTTCATTTCTAGAAGCTTGAACAGTTGAGACCTATACATATCGTGATCAAAAAAATTAAATTAACCAATCTTAATTTTCAGATGTATATAGATAGAAATAAGAAATCCCTAATGAAAACTGTGAAAATTAAAAATGCTAATTTTCACTGTTTGTCATTATGAGTTCTCGACAAAACTTATAATCTTGTTGCATGCTGTAAGCCTATTAAAACAGTCCCAGCTTATCTGTTCGTTCAGGGAATGTTCGAACTCCTGACAATGTCAATATCTTTCGGAAGTGACAAATTTTATTTCGCGGAACTTCAGTGCAATTATAAATCTTCTCAAATTCCCAAGTAGCAAGCACTATGATGGGCAAAATTAATTTCTGGACAGAAAATAACACGTTTATAGGAAAATAACACGTTTACGCGAAAAATCAGTACGAAAGCACTGACAAGACAGTTTGATTTTTGGCTCACCACGGGAAATGTTGTCTTCGATGTTTTTCTTATTTTTTTTGTTACTATATTTGCAAAGAACTTAAAATTGTCTATTATTTTCTCATAAATATAACTTCATTTGGTTACAGATTTAATTACCGCGAAATGCAATAGAGTTAATGTAGTGTGCTTAAATTTTTTATTTCGTTTCAAGAATTGACGTCAACTATTCGAAGGTACTTTGTCCCGCGACGCATCTCAATTTATATAGTACAAAACTACTAATGAGAATGCAAAAAGAACTTGAATTATTTTGATGTATTACAAATACTTTTTGTGAATTATATAATGCTATTTAACACACGTTAAAACAATGGTAAATAATGCTTTCCGTGGATAAATTATCGGGATCATTCTCTAACTAAATCAAATATTGACAGGGTTTTTATATTGATGAGTGGTTATTCCATATGAGGTTTGTTATTTCAAAAACAAACATTAAAGAATATTTTCCTTCGTCTTTGAAATGCAAGAGGCTTGTCTTTTAAATGATAAAACGCAATAAAAAGTATCCAACAACCGGAGCAAAACTCTAAAATGGGGCATAGCACGGGAAATGGTGCCTTATTTGAATTTTTTGACATTTCAGTCATTTCCGGCGCCTGAAGTGTACAAGCGAATTTACTAGTTATGGTGAATATATCTTTAATTATATACTTTAAGATTTACTTCCTGTTTTTTTTTAATTTTTGTCTCTGATATACAGGATTTATAGTCTCAGATCCCCTGTCAAAATTCTATTATGTTTAGTTCTGCCCATTATTTTCTCGTTTAGGGCAAACCCATATTTTATCAGGGGACTACACGCGGCTGAACATGGAATGTTATTAATCTGAAATATTGCATTTAAAATTCCATGTTCTCTATGCTTACCATCGTTTGTAATGGATCGAAATTGTACTGTTTATTGGTGTAAATATTAAGCTGCGCTCAACCCGGTGGCTGGCGTCGTGGATGGTAATATGCAGTTATATACATTTCCATTACTGCCCATGAGAAGCCTAAATCAAACCGAGTCTGCAATATTTTCACATATATCTTATTCGGGGGATTTCAATATTCATCCATTTTCAAATGTGAAAGCAGAATAGCTTAAAAAGAACATTTTCGCTCTTAACCAGAATCACGTGGTTTCAAAATAAAGACAGTAACTTTTCATGTCGTGGAAAGATGACATTCGTCTTCCCGTAACAATATTTATTCGTTTTACATTTTTGTTTGTGACTTCCCCTTGCCGTTTTTCTCACGTTTTTGCTGACGTTTTGCTGAAGTTTGACAATATTTCTGTATCCATGTCTCTGACGTACTTCGTATCACAAGAATTAGTGACAAAAGTAGTGACCTAAATGGTTGTTATGTGCAATGATATACAGTGAAACCTGCCTTAGCAGCCACCTGCTAGTAGCAACCACCTGTCTTAAACAGCCAGTTTGAATATGACCTAAACTGACATTTTGTTCTAATTTTTTTACTGCCTTTAACAGCCACCTGTCTTCATCAGCCACTCTTTGTCACTCCCTTATGTGGCTGTTAAAGACAGGCTTGACTGTAATAAATATCAAAGTTTGATATATGTCCCGAGATATTTGAGTGTTTCAGGAGCTAAAAAAGATAACTCTCTGCAGAGTAACTGCACCTAGGGCATTTCCTTTTAAATTTGTTATTTTAAATGATATTGCCTCTAGGGAGCGAACCCGGATTATCATGTCGATAGCGCATAACCATTCAATTTCGACAGTTAATAATACTATGGACTGTGGACTGTGTATTACATACGTCTTATTTTAAAAATATTTATGCCCTGTGTAACAATACTTTTTATAAAGTGTTAACATTCTTAAAATCAATAAGCAATGTTCGAGTGGAATAGAAATACGTACCAGTTACTCCCACTTAAAGTCTGTTTTAGCAGTCAAACCATTTTGAATACAGACCAACGGTTCAAGGTTCATGGCAGAGGTGTTTTAGAATTCATCGTCTAGATAGTGAGCAATTAGAAGCATGGCTATTGTACGCGGATGAGTAAACTCATCTCGGCCTACACATAGTGTTTCCTAAGAGAGATTACGTTCATTTTATGATATAATATAAATTTCTGTATTATACGAGTGTGCCATCCTTAAAGTAGATTCATTTTATTACCTTCCACTTTGTCAAATTTTAACGTGTTAAGGTTTTAAAGAAGCGTTTAAAGCGTTAATTATTATTTATGGTTTCTACTTTGAAATTTTCATTTAATAACCCTTGTCCTCTTTTCCTCTCTACTTTTTGTCTATGTTGTTTGGTAGGCTTTGTTTTCTGTATGAAGCTATTCTGATATTTATATTTCACATCTTTTGTTCAATATCAACTACATGTAAGTGACTTTTCCCAAAAATGATCGATATAGATGATCTTTTTTACCTAAATCATGTATCTGTCTATATTTATTTCACTTTTAAAAAAGAACACAGTCTTATTATTACCTTGAAACTGTCTGCAATTCGGTCACAAGATTATAAAACTGAGAATGGAAACTAGTCTACAATCTCAAGGACCTGATTTGCCAACAAGATGCTTGAGATTAGAGACTGTTTTCAAATATCAGTTCATAATCTTAAGCCTAGGTTGTCATTTTAATTTTTTATGTCCTCCTTTCTTAAGTCGCGTTGTTGCAAACTGTTTAGAAATTCTAACAATTTTAACTATTGGATTATAATCGATATCTGGAATTTTCACGTGTATACTTTCTCTATTTTTTGTGACCATCTTGCAAAATCTTTGTTCAAATGCTAAATTCCTTACTTATAAATCAGTCACGTATTTAATTATCTATAACGATTTTGATTTATATCTCAAAACATCCATTCTCTGCTTTGGACATTTGAAAAGAACTAGAATTTCAAGAAACGCTCTTAAGCGCTTACAATAAATAACTGATCTGCCATATTGAATAGGGCATTCACTGTAAAAAATGTAAAATTATTAACATAGGCTACTAATTTATATAAATTTATTGGGCAGATAGAGCCAAGATTTTTAATTCACATCGAAATAAAGAATTGAACAGATATCATAGTCGTAAAATTGAGTTCCGAGAGAATGATGTCTTACGGAAAGCCTCGAAATTTTATGCCCACAAATATAGGACATACACTGAATATGCATGATTTACAATGAGAGCAAACGTCTTTGAAAGACATGGGAAACAACGTCATTATTCGCTAAAATTTATTCCTACATTCCTTCAAAAATAAATGAAACATACGTAATAGACACTTTTTGAAGTAATTTGCCATTATTGACAATGGGGGTTGAAATTATTGAATATGTCAGTTTCCGACTTGATCCGACAAACCGATGAGTATTAAAACTGACACTTACTGAAGTAATTATGTTACAAACGATTCTTCAAATGTAAGGCGAAAAGACGTTGTATTATAGAAGCGGTTTGATGCATTTAGTGCACGTATTGTATTCTTTCCAAGTTTAAATTTCTGTAAAACAGCAAGTTATGACTTTCTTTTTCACAAAACAGCATTTTGTCGTGTTTTTTTATGCTTCTGTCCATAAAACAGATTAGTTCAAAAGTTCAAGAATTTGAATCTGCTGGTCCCGTTTGCAGCCAAATTTAATCTTTAACACAAACACTAATATTTTCTCATTACAATAATTGGAACTTTATGTAAAATATAATTTTTATTACAACAAAAATGCCACAAGTTTGGAAAACCACAAATATTATGCCAAAACAAATAACATGAAAAGCAGCATTTCTTGCCAATTAATATGATGTACAAATAACATTTGTCTTATTATTATCAATTTATCTTGAAATACAGTGAGTGTCCTTCAAACAGGTGTCTGAACAAACTATTAACGAGTGTTTTTCTACTAGTTAATCAAAAGCTTAGATTAATCATAATCATGCGAAGAGGGATTTGTCAGAAACGATAAACGAATTATAATCTTTAAAGACTTGATAAATCTTTATTCTTTTTGAAGTAATCTGTAATTCCATAGGGTATGAAGATGCAAAACAGGAAGTCTGATATTGATTTTGTTCAAAAATAAATACATGTACTATATATTTTAATTGATTATATTCAACGGTGCAAAAGAAGTCACATATTTTTCCGCTTCTCAATTTCATTTATTAAATTTCTTTTTAAAGCACATTCTCATTTTGTATAAACCCTGTCTGTATTTTCCTCACTGCATTATGAATGTTTGGGTAGGTTGAATTTTAAACATGATAATATTTTCTCCTGTTATGCATGTATCATTTTTGGTACATTTAGATTGGTTCCATTTTTGGTATGAATTGCATTAATTGATCTTTTGTTGTGTTTATTTTTATTTTAATGTTAGTGACTGTAATAGGAAAATGCTGAATATGCAAACCAGAAAGGCCAAATACAGACAAAACAACGTTTCAACACACTCAATTGATAGAAAAAAGGAACATAAGTTTATTATGTGATCTCTATCATAATACGAAACCACAAATAAGGATTCCAGAAAAAAAAAATAGAACAAACGTAAGGGCTTTAATACTTACCTTCGTGTAGTTGCTGAGGACAGGGTCTTTTACACTTTAATTAAATAATTTTGACATAAGCTATGAATGAAAAACCATGTGGATATAGCAGCATCTCATTGTTTTTATATGAAACAAACCATTGTCATTTAAAATATGAGTTTATGTTTTTTACACATACATTTTTAATGAAAAAAAAAACAATCGATAAGACTATTCTGGTATAACGGCAAAAGAAAACCTTTTGAAGAGAGATAATTTAAATGAAACTTTTAATGAAGTAGTTAGAGCAAAATAAAGTCCCATTTTTATATAAAATTTTCTAACTCTTTGTTGTTTCTTAATAAACACATTTTCACATTTTGAAATGATGCCCCCTGTCTTGGACAAGAAATCGACAAAAATGGTCCAACTTTGTCGAAGTGCTATTGGTGTTAATCATTTATTTTGGCTGTGATACATTTCAATTTTATTTGTTTTATAAACATTCCAAGAATCCATGTAACTATTAATCCAAAATAACAATCAACGTAGTGTAACTCTTTAATAAAACATCCTTTTGAAGTAAGTTTATATATTTTTTTCAGTCTAATAGGACATGGCACCAAGCTAATATGTATGTAAAATCTCGGTAACTCCAAGGAACGCTGGCTGTGACATTTTATTTTAGTTGATAAGTTGTTGTTGTCAAGACAAGCTGAATGTTAATGAAAATCCATTAAATATTTTTAAAGATGAAATCTCGCACACTCCCCTTGGATTTTCATATATCCTTCCTTCATTATGTCAGTCATATATCAATCGTCATGACAGCATTCAATAATTAACAGTTGGGGACCAGCATTTTCCAACATCATTAGTAAATGTAGCAAGCCAATAGCTAAAAATGACGCTCTAGCAAACCAGATAATTTATCAGGATAATATGCCGTTGGTATTTCCTTATGCATATTTTTGTTCCTTGTTGTGTGAATGACCTTCAATTTAATTTTACTTTCTGTTTTCTTTTCATGATGTTCGTTTTTCCTCAATGTATTTACTGCAAACCGACATTCACTTGATACATAAATTCTGAAGACGTCAGGACCAGGAAAGTCGTTAAATGTTCACATGCTTAGTTATTTCTTATAAATTTACAAATGTAGATGCATAAAAGCTACATAAAGTTACATATTATATAAAGAAGCACAAAGAAACATAACGTGCAGTAATATGCATTTCCATTACTGCAGAAGAACATGCTCAATAAGTAAGTAGTAAGTAAATTCTTTATTTATAGAGGGTGACATATTTAGCAATAAACTAATCTTCCATATGACCCTCCTTACATGTATTAACATAAAAAGAATTAGATAAACACGATGATCATTTTCGTTATTCAGCGACCATGTAACCAAAAATAGGACTCCAAGAAAGCGTTTTGCAACACGGTGTGATTCAGTAAAAGTTATGACACTTTAAATAAATTTCCACTAACATGACCTTCCTTTTTTAAGAAGTCTCATAAATCTTTCAAAGGTATAAAGTGAAATATAAAAAAACTACATCTCTGAAGAACCTTGCCAGAAGGTGCCCATCTTCCAAAATGATTTATTGCGCTGCCTTTTTGTTTCAAACGTTTTCCAACAGGGATGCATTTATTTTTTTCGTTATGTCTATAGGGACAGCTTTAAAATATTTCTTCTGTGAATCTGCTAGATCAATTAAAAAAAAATTCTAAACAGGAATATGCTTTGGTGACTTTCTGACTGAAATTTTAAAAAATATGACATTTAGTAAAATCATAAGAGACAGGGTGCTGCTCACTTTTTGTCTAGTTTTTATAGGATTGTATTATTCAACTTAAAAGTTTGCTAAGCACCAGCTGAACCACATTATATATATTTACACTGAATATCGTTTAGCGATGTATTAATAAAATAGATGAAAAGGGACATTTGAAAGCCATCGAACACGACAAATATGAAAATATTGCAATAAGGTCTCCAGAGTACAAAGAACATTGAATAACAGTCGTGTAAACGAGTCGACGCTGTTCCAGAATGTTTCATTTAAGCTTCATACATGTACCCGGGACTGAGTCTGAACTTTCACTTGAAAGGCTGAATGTGTTTGATTGAATTATGGCAAATGCGAATGTTTGAAGACATAACATTTATCGGATGCAGACATTAAATAAACCCGAAAACAAAACACATAATACTCGTAATTATAAAGCATTTTTCTAAACTAATTTTTAAATTACTAACAGTGTACATTAAACGAATAAAACTTATATTTGACATACAGCAAACGATGTGTACAAAATATTCCTAGGGCTTAGCAAACTTTGAGTAGTACAGTTTTTGATAAAAATATTTATATTAAAAAATGTTCTCTACTGAAACACTATTGACTGGTCTGAAATATTTTCCGGTCATAGTATATTTTTGGTTATTGTTTCTGGACAACTGCAAATTGCTTTCGTGTTTAGCAACTGAAACTCTATTATAAATATGGAAATGAAAAATATTAGCTTTATATCATAATGTAAAGTTTCATTTTCAGTACACTTATTTGAACATAATACATTTATTAGGTATTTAAATTGTGGAAGTAGAAAGTGAAGTTATTGTTATTACATTATTTACATTTTATTCGCCCGTTAAGCTATCGAAGCTAATATAGTCAGTTGCATAACGGTGGATACTTTTATGAACGACAAATCTTTCCATAATTGTTTTCTCATACAGGATGTAAATTGTTTTTCTCATATAGGATGCATAGAATCGCTGTATTTTGTCTGGGACTTTGGAAGTATTTCTTTTTTCTTTAATTGAATCAATGTTCGTATCTGTTAAAGGGTGCAACATGAAACATTATCAAGGTAGTTTGTCACCTCCCCTTTTTTGCTTGGCAGTGTCGTTAGCTACTTCTGTTTTGTTTATTTGAGTGTTTGTTTTTGAATGCTACGTTGTTGAGTGCTTGATGGGTTTTAGTTAATATACCATGACAACATCTACGCCGCAAGTCCAATACTTTACGCATCTTGATCGCCTTTTAGCAGTTCCGGTGTAAGTTTGAAGATTTCAGGACAGAAAAAAAACACCTAACAAGGAAAGAACAGCATCGCTTCGAGCTTCGCTGCTATCTTCATTGAATATGCATAAGGTATCATACATGTATGCAGCCTGTTGACATACATTGTAGTTAAACACGCTCGTCGCTGTTATGTCATGCGCATGTCTAAACTGTAGGGCACATTTTCTTAAAAACAAATTGTTTCTTGCTGATTGATTTGAAGGGGATTATTTGCTGGTTTTCATCTGAAAATAGTATCTTTAATTAAATATTTTAATGACCAAGCACATTGGTCGGCTTATCACACTTTCGTCTTCTTTTGCCGGAGTTAACGTACACTTTAGTCTGCTGTTGCCGGAGATAACTCAAAGAGGTCACCGTGGCTCTCTAGAGAAAGCTACAGATTCACTTATCAGTAACTCACTATCAGCTGCTACGGTATACATAACTGAGAACCAAACAAGTCACACTTCAGCCACTTAGCTCCAATGCCGAAGGTCCAGTTGTCAAAAAGTGAAATATTCATATCAGGAATAGCCACACTCACAAAACACACCTGCCCACGCATCGAAAAAGAAGAGAGGAAAAGAGAGAATGTTGTTATAAGTGTGTCAATTCAAATAAGACGCCACAAACATTCAAGTAAAAGTTTCAGATACTGGAGCAAAAAACGACTTAGTAATCTTAAGCACAGCGGATGTCATTACCTCGTGGCCTTGTCGAGGTCTGTCAAGGAGGCTTAAGCCTATAACACCAGCTTAAACAAAAATACAGACTTTGAGTCGAATAAGTAAGTTTTGCACATTGTAATGAATGCCAACCTTGATTGAATTATTTATGTTATAAACATATTGCCCACAAATATAATCTAAATATTATTTTAAGTTCAAGGCCTCCCATATTCGAAATTTTTCTAACTTAAACCGACTGTATAAATGCAATACTTAATATTCTAGAAATTATATGGATGAACTTTAAACGCACTTATACTTACATTAAAGGAGGGATGGTTTTTAATGCACTATTTACAACCTATGTTTTGCAGTTTTATTGTTGATCTGATGTATGGGTTGGAGTTATTTCACCAAGACTTGTACTTATTTTGCGATATGAGAACCTGTTGGGATAAGTGTGAGGTTGGTGCACCCTAGAACCTGGTTTAACCCCCTAGTGGCAATTCGATTTGCCACTGACCGTTCCAAGTCGGTAACCCCTCGGGTTCTCATTTTTGTTTATTGTTTGTGGTGTCTTTTATGAAACTGATCATTTTATTAACCATGATCTCTCTTCTTCTCTCTTCTTTTTGACTTTGTGGGGAGGCTGTTTTTTTTAATGTGGCAATTCCTGATATGCATAATTCACCTTTTTATTTATAACTATTATGTCTTCTTAAAATGCTTAAAAGTATCAAGTTTATTTCGTTTCGACACATTTTGGTGAAAATTTACTGTGCATTAATAAAGCGACCATGGAAAGTCTCCCAAAAATACCTAAAATAGCTGTTTATATCTCACAGCTTGTTCGCTTTTCAAGAGCTTGCAACGATGTTAATGATTTCAATGAACGTAATCTTTGCAGAAAAACTTTTAAAAAAAGGTTATCGGTATCACAAATTAAGGAAAACCTTTTGCAAGTTTTATCGCCGATACCCAGATTTAATTCATAAATACAGGTGCAGTTTAAAATCACTTTTGCAACAAGGTATTTCACAGCCAGTTGTTTATGGAGATTTAATTTATAAACTTAAAAAGATAAAAGGCAGTGTTAATTTCTCCCGGTTATTAGTAAAAACCATCTGTAAATTTAAAAAGAAAGGTTACCGACATGATATTTTACAGCGCTCTGCAGGCCTGGTGATTAACCCTTCTACAGTTGATCATTATGCTTACCTCTTTGGTTGCACGACGGTGGCAGGGGTTTAAGAGTTTATGAAGGTTAATGGGGAAATCTTTTCTTAAAAGAACCTAGAAGCTCGATTTGTTTCTTTTATCCCTGTCATCGTGTTCTTGCTGATTTTACTCCAGGAGCTCTGGTCTCGGTAAGATCATTGAGTACCCGTCCCTTCGGCTTTGCAATGCTCTTAGCTTCTTATGTTTTATATGTTTGTGTGCTTTTGCATGCAACATTGTTAAGCCGATAAGTGGGTTGGAGTCTTTTCACCAAGACAACTTGTACTTGTTTTGTGATATGAGAACCTGTAGGGGCAAGTGTGAGGTTGGTGCACCCTAGAACCTGGTTTAAACCCCCAGTGGCAATTTGATTTGCCACTGACCGTTCCAAGGCGGTAACCCCTCGGGTTCTCATTTTTGTTTATTGTTAGTGGTGTCTTTTTTTTGAAACTGATCATTTTATTAACCATGCTGTCTCCCCCTCTCTTCTTCTTGACTGTGTGGGGAGGCTGTTTTTTCTGAATGTGGCGATTCCTGATATGCATATTTCACCTTTTTATTTATAACTATTATGTCTTCTTAAATGCTTAAAAGTATCAAGTTTATTTCGTTTCGACACATTTTGGTGAAAATTTACTGTGCATTAATAAAGCTACAGTGGAAAGTCTCCAAAAAATACCTAAATGATCCCTGGTGATCCCGTATCAGCGTTATGTGCATATTTTTCTTATGGTCGTACCCCAGTTAATAGCATGCTCGATGCTGTGTTACTTGATGCTATCGTCGATTGCGGTTCTGAGCCTTTATCATTTACACTCGAAGAACACACGAACTGTGTTTGCTGGTTATTGGTGATTTACAGCTCATTAGAAATTGCAACTTATTCATTCTATTAATTAATGTTTCATTAATTTAAATAAGTTGTTGTGCCAATTAACTAAAGTTTATTATAACAGTTATCGTGAGCTTTTACCTTGGTCATGGTGGTCATAGTCATTTAGCAACTTGATCCGTTTCGTGTTTACAGGACTATATAGGGAATAATAACTTATTTCATGTACAGGTGATTTAGGATTTTATAACATTCTTGAAGATCACATGATAAATACGCATGGAACTGTAGAATGTGTTATTGCACGAGGATCAAATTGTGTTAGGATAGATTAAACCTTTGACAACGGAACCGGAAATGCTTTGTTCTTTCACCATAGCGCAGCCAGAGAAGTATGTGACTGTACATACTTATGTTCTGCGCTTATGTGAAGGGTTTGCGAGATATGATATCATAAAAGCATCTGCGCCAAGCTTTTAATCAACATAAGCAATCTCACTATACCGTGTCCAATCTTCTTTCTCAAGCTTGTTATGTTCTCTAGCAACAAAGCCAGAAATCGCCTCCATAAACTTTACATTAAAATATGAAAACAACAAAAAAATGACAATCGAAGCTATGATGAATGCCAGCACGTTGGTGGTATATGCGCTACAACGTATCCTTTTTTAGGCCGATATGGTGCCTGCTCGGAGATGGGACTTGTAAGTGCTATAAGACATCAACCTGCGACAACAATTACTCTCCCGGAGGTTATTGAGCTAATCAAATCACTCCTAAAATACCGCTTGTATATGCATTTTAAGGGATGTTGAAAAAAACTCTTCTTATATTTTAAAACTTTTATATATACTTTTATATTTTATACTTGTATAAGCGTTGGTAAAGGCACGGAAAAATACCTCTAGTATATGCGTTTGTTAAGGTACTTGAAAATACCGCTTGCATATGCCTTTATAAAGATACTTGAAAATTACCGCTTGTTTATGTGTTTATAAAATTACTTCAAAAATACCGCTTGTGTATGCGTTTATAAGGATGCTTGAAAAATACCGCTTGTGTACGCGTTTATAAGGTACTTTGATTTCTGGCAGAGAACCCCCCCCCCCCCCCATACAGAAATAAAAATTTACAATGTTGTAAAAAACACGGAAACACATGATTTCAAGGCGGACGAGATTGTGAAGACTACCAGACAGCAGAATGTGATTATCAGTTTGTTCAATGCGTTCAAGAAGGTGTACAATGGAGCGTGGAATTGTAGCGGAGAAGTAGTAAGACGCGATGATTTCAATTGTCATAACTGTCTGAACCCCGACACATCCATACAGTTGTTTTGAGGGACGTAGCTATCGCGAAGAATACAAGACCGCGATTCGCGACTGTAACTACCACAAGGGCAAATTCTTTAGAAGGATATTATTTTAGAGTGTTTGCGGATGATTTTAGCGTTTGTTTCTCCAGGCATAATTGCAGAAGTGCAATGAATATAACGAGCTGAGGTTATTTAAAATTAGCCGCCGTCAGTACATGTATATATATAATGAATGTTCGCAGACATTTAAAAAGTGTTCGCGTCTAAACTTTTTTTTTCTAATAGAACTATTTTATCAAGGGAAACCAAATGCAATTTCCGTTTGCTGTTTTCGTTGCTTTTAAGAACATACCTCATATAAAAATAAATTTTCTCGCTTCACAGCTTTGTAGTCGCAGTTTTTCTATAAGCATAATACATCACAGATGGAATACTTTAAGAAGTAGTGCAGGGTGAATTTGTTCATGGACAGTAATGGAAATTGGCAATTATTCCGAGCCGCCTAGCCCCGGATTGAGGGTAGTAATCATATGCCGCTGAACATGGAATGGTATTAATTTTAAAATACAGCATTAAAGGTTCCATGTCCACCGCCATATGTACACCATCGTTTGGGATGGATCAAATTGTACTGTTTATTGGTGTAAATATTAAGTTGCGTTCAACCCGGGGCTAGGCGGCGTGGGCATTAATATGAATTTCCATTACTGTCCATGAACAGACTCCATCAAACCGAGCCTGCATTATTTTCATATTTGTTGTGCTCGGTGGCTTTCAAAGTTCCCTTTCTTTCTATTTCTACAAAATACCAATGTCTTTAGAAAGATACGAAGCAGCTGTGGCTACAAATTAATAAATTCTTAAATAAAAGAAACTTACCCGGTGAATGGTGCTTTTAGAATGTTTAACCAACAACATTAACGAATAAATCCTTACAAAACTCGTTATTGTGCATTTGATTTATGACACTAATCAACACTCAAGAGAAACTGTGCCCCATTGTTACGTCTTGCCACAATTTATTTTTTCTTGCATATACTAAGGATGTAAGGAAGGAAAATAAAGCACGTATTCTCTATACTTTGAAAAACGGGAACTTAACGTACTTGACTTCAACAACATGCGAATTTAGACTCAATATCTGCTAATAATTAATAAATCCAAATCAAACATGTTCTCCAATTTAATTTCTCAGCATTATTAGTATCATTTGAAACAAGCTGAATAAAGTTTACACATTACGAACTAAAGGTACGGTGGTCAACCTGGTTTTTGAAGACGATTAGGGTATGCGGTATGTATGGAGATACTCGCATGCCAAAGTCGACAATTTAGCTGAGGTATGCTGAAATCATATCTGGTTGTGATGACCCACATAAGAGGACACAAAATATGCAATAATCGACAATATGCTCAGCTGATCACTTGATTTGGTAATGTATAGAATTTAACCAATAGAGTACTATTTAGTTAACTGTTTTCCTGAACTTTAATTAATTAGGTTCGCCTCCACAAGAAGAATGCAGGACTTTTTCAAGGCAAACTGATTTAATCAACATTTCTTGTTCTTGCATATAATAACTTTTGAAGAGATACCCAAATTCAACAAAATGCCTGCTCTAACCGAACTGCTGTTGTTTACTTGCAGTTGTTTTTTGTTAATATATAACATAAGCCACGACTTCTCCATGATAACTGTTTCAATTCTTTTTTTTCTGTTTTGTGCAGTTAAAAATGAAAGAGGCAAAACTAGATATAAACATTCAAGGAAAGATATATTTAAAACACGCATCTATCATCGAGTCAACCTCATTAGAATTTAAAAAGATATAAATTGATAAAAGATAGTACAAACGACGAATCATTAAGTTGAATAAACTGTCAGTTACAGAGGATCACTGTTCTGAGTGGTCATGTGCCAGGCTTCCTCATTTTGCGATCCATTGGATTTCTCTTATCAAAACGTCAGGAAATGTTTACAATAATTGTGCGATAAGCGTAGATAATAGAGTTTCTACCGCAAGATCATCGGATCAATTTATTCCATGAAAAGAATAGGTTCCTGGTTTCTACAGTACAATTTTTATGCAATATAATCATATATTTCTTAGCCTTATTGCAATATAAGAAAATATCCTTCACGGTACTTATATTGTTAATGTGACGATTTATCATTCCAGAAATGTTGTAATAATTTGAACTCAAGCTAAAGTTTGAAAAACACTGAACAAACAAGTGGAAAAGCAAACAGTCTGTAATAAGTAAATGCTAATTTCAAAACAGATTCACGTAATCTTGACTCCTTATTGTCTACAAAATGTATAGATAACGCCACCCAAAAACATACAAATACGAAGGCAGCTTCTAGCCAACTATGTACGAGGCAAACAAAACACAAAATTTTAATGTATCCCCCAAAAATGAAAGTTCAAGTATGCTTATATGCATGGTTTGATATGAGCATATTAACATCAAGGTTTTGACATCAAGCTACTTTACACAAAGATCACTCTTAATGTGTAAATACTCCATGTTCTAAAAATGCACACGTACTCTATAGTATGGAAGTTCAGTTGTTTAATCAATAGAATTAGAATACATTAAATTCAGTGTTATGTTAAAGCGGTTACCATCATTTGTCAGTAAGTTATCTGTTTAGCATGTGCACTTTTTGTGCCAGGGATTGTATGCATAATTAACTTATCATATAGGTTTCATACACTTTCTCATTGACCAACTAAACAAATAAGTACCATACTCTTTCTCATTGACCAACTGAACAAATAAGTTCCATACACTTTCTCATTGACCAGATATATTGTGCGGATTGTTAGACATTCCTTTCAAAAGATCAAGAAACGTTAACAATAGTTATGCGATGGGACATTTCTGACCTCTATTTACCACCGAATTTCTTGCGGAAAATCACCATGTCAATACCTACAATACACAGAAGTCAGTTTTAGTTTCTTGTATAATCCAGTATTGCTACAATTCCCCGATAGGTTTGCAGATGTTTTTACAAAAGTGTATTATAAAGTTACTTTTTCAGGAAAAGCATCTTTCAGAAAAACTAAGAGACATAGTTTGTGCTTTGTGCGAACTAGCGCTCGTGCGTGCATGCGCGCTTGTGTTTTTGAGCACGGGTGATAGTAAGACATGAACATTTATTTAAAGGTCACAATTGGTTTAGATGTTTTCAAATTCATCACATTTTAATTTAAACTTTCTTTTTCTAAGTTTTCACAAACAATTAACGAACAAGAGAAGCCTAGGGGTTATGGTCTTGGAACGGTCAGTTGCAAAACAATTTGCCACATGGTGTTTAAACCAGGTTCTCTAGGATGCACCAACCTCAAACTTGCTCCTATGCAAAAAAGCAAACACACGTTGTTTTGATGAAATAACTCCGACCAAACCATAAACTCGACAGCGTTGCATGCAAAAGCACACAAACATATGTAACAGGCATCTTTTCTTGTCCATATTTTATGCAATCAGATGAATCTTAGATTTATGTTCTTGGGCTCTTTATTTTCTATTTAAACAAAGGAATCTAGGGATGACACGCCGCTTATCTTGTAATTGCATCACATGCTATCTGAGAAAACCGCATGGAAGATTCCATGTTCCCCTCCAAAGGCAAAATAAAACCCTTTTGTTTTAGTGTTCATGATAATCGATTAATTTATTAAACTCTCTTAGAGCTACAGTCATATAGCTTCCGGACGTTGCTGTAGGTCTTGTTGTGATGTCTTATTTGAAATTGATGTTTTTATAAACCCATGCTTTCTTTTCCTCTTTATTTTTGGGTGCGTTGGGAAATGATTTTTCTTGGTGTGACTATTCCTGTTATTTATATTAAACTTTTTTATATCGGGTGTTTTATGTGGGGTATTTACACATAACAAGTAACGGCTCCCGGAAGGTATACAGTAAAGTTTATTTTGCCAGATTTTCTGACGATGTAAAAATCCGTAATTCGCGTGACCTTTATTTACAAGACTTTCGTTTACGTTTGTTAGTTACTAAAATATACATCCCCGAGCTTTTCCTGCATTCTAATAACTCATGCAATGGAATAAATTATTGAGAACTACATCTAGTTTATTGGTACTTCTATCATAATTAAATTATGCGCAGTTGTAATGTGGCATTGATATATGTACAAAGAAAATAGTAAATAATCGTATATTAGTTTTGATTGGCAAAACATCTCTTTATCAGTAAATATAGTAGTTCGATCTAATGATAATGCAATCGCATTTATTTTTGTTAAAATCATAAAATAATTTTTAATCTTTTGTTTTGCTAAGGTCTTTGAAGTGTATTTCTTTGTGCCAAGCTCGGTCAAATCCAGCAAATGGGAACAGTTTGAGGTCAAAAACAGTAACCTGAGCCATACGACGTAGGTAATGATATTATGCATGTTTTTGTTTTTGTTGTTGTTGTTGTTGTTGTTGTTTTCTTACAAACAAAAGTGGACTAAAGTGCATACAGCAATTTTATTAAAGTGCAAACACGTCTCTGCGCTGCACCATGCGCGAACGAGCGTAATTTTTTCAGGTGATCTATTGTTTGTACGGAAATGTTGTTTCTAAACGGCTTGCACTTTTTAATTTTTTTTTACTAAATTTTAAATGTAACATTAATAAGTGTAGTTTGTCCTTAGCGTATTTCACTTCAATCGTCTAAAAGTATGACATAAAATGTTTTAGACATAACGTATATTTCTGGTAAACACATACTTTTTGCAATAAAAATTTCCCTCACTCCAAAACAACACTTTATATATGTCACCACTCCAGGTTCGTATTTTACGTTTAATGTCATTGCCTAATTTACTATCGTGGGCGAAACCGTGTTTATGAGATTTCCGATAATAAAAAGGAAATATAATGGGTATTAAACTGTTCATATGCTTTTAACAAAGTAACGTTTAAGCTTCAGTTTAACCATACATTTCCGAAACGAAAAAAGGAAACTCCCATTAACAGAGATATCGGTTCCATGAAATAAATTATATGGTCTATGGACACAGAAATTTAGTCAGTACTTTTATCAGTATATAATCGGTTACAATGTCATGTAATGAGGTTTACATTTATCAAAGTTACTTGCGCAACCTTTTGGGGGTTTGTCCCTGCTAGCTTATCAGTAGCGTTATCGAACTTGCATGGCCAGGCGCTGTAACAGGTGATATTAGACAAGACAACTGTCTTACAGTGCTTGCATATATAGGCGGGATTTAGACAATAGCGAGGGTAAGGGAATTCGTAATAAAACATTCAAAACATTGAGTAAAAGTGGGAGGGACTTAAACGTGTTTTCGGTTAATGACTGATATTACTATGAAAAAACATGTATCAGGTAATCCCTTTCAATGCAATTTCAATAGAGTTTTATGACAATCACCAAAATATTCCCCTTTTTATCCTTTTTGGAAGCCGATTGTACATTTGATAAAATACGCATTTCCCCTTCATCCTTTATTTTAACTGACTACTATCATCATGCTTTCATTCTGCAGAACACTTCTTATTTATTTATACACAGCAATGTATGCCATATCTTTTGTAAAATGTACCAAACAACTTTCGGGTAAATGTAAAAAGAAACTCGCAACGTTGAATAGTCTGCTATAGATTTTCTTAAAAAAAAAAATTAGATGATATTCTTTAAAATGCTCGATGGCTAAACCAAAACTAATTAAAAGTCGTAAGAAATGAATTATTAAATTATTGTTTATTACAGATATTCACTGAAAACAAACAAACAACAACAAAATAATTTACAATATATGAATCTATAACCATCGCAACATGGCGAGACCCATAGTTTTACTTTGAATAATTTGACTTTTCTTTCTCGATAATGTGTTCTCTTCTGATCTTGAATCTGCCTTGATGGAACAAATTTCTCTTTACGGTTGTTTTTGTCTGACCTTAAAAATAGAGAAATATACGTGTCAGGGCCAAATATCATAGTTTTGAGATTAAAGACAAGTTTTACTCCAATTTTTCACTAGCCCATTGAAACAGATTTCATCTGGGTCGAATATTTAAAAAAATGTATAGATAATCCCAAAGCCAAAGCGTTACTAGCCAGTTGTGCAGGTGACAGATAGAGTGAATACCATCAGTATAACCAGAAAAAAAATATACCCAAAATGATTGACATTTTTGCAAGGTTTGAAATTAGCATATAACCACCAAGGGTGGTCATTGAAACTGATAACTGAAACTGGAGAACTGGAAAGCAATGAGCGGAAGACTTGTCATATGCTTGAGGTTAGAGGCTGATCTCCAATCTCAGTTTATGTTATTCGGCCCTAAGCAGATTATTGAGATCTGAGGCTGGTCTCAGGTTTCAATGCTACAAGTTTGGACCCTGTCGGACAACACAACCATTTACCTAATTAAAATCATAAACATTAATAAAATGTTTATGTAAAATATGGGTTTTAAGATTTCGATTTACAGCGAAATTTGCTGAACTTGGATATTTACAAGAGAGTAATAAAACAACAAAAGAGAAATCGCAGCAGTTTTTACATTCTAAAAATATTTCAAAAATGAATTACTAGCGAGCATACCATTGTGGGATTGCTAACAAAAAGCAAATTAATGACATTTTATTTGTAGGAATATGAGGCAATAAGCAAATCCTCGTTTCCTAGAAAGCATATATACACGGCGGAGATCAGATGTGAAAGGGTATATCTCACGAGTGTTCTATTATTAATTGTAACCGAGAAAAAACATGTAATTAGAATAAAAAAGGGCAGATGTTTATGTTATTTTACTTTCGTATAAAAAGATATATATATATATAGAATATTTGTTTTAACAATTGTAAGATAGAAATATATTTCACCGAGTGAGCTCCGGAATTCGTTTTTTTACACGAGTGGCGAAGTCACGAGTGAAAATACACAATTCTGGAGTTCACGAGTGAAATATATTTCTATCTTTCACTGGTAAAAATAAATTTTCTTTTTATTTTATGCTTTTAGTGCACAATTTGTGTGAATTTGACAGAAAAATTGTAAGAAAATGGCGCCAATAACGCTTGTTTATGACTTGACGTCATGACGTCATATATCCGAATTTGAGCCCGTTTTCTAAACGTTCTCATTCGGAAAGTTATGTGCGTTTGGGTACCAACGTAAAAAGCATTGAAAATAAAAATGATATTCCACTGTTCGAAACCAGTGAAATACCACTTTTATTTCATCGGGAAAGTTCTATAATTCACTGAAAAGCATAAAATAAAATATTAAAATCATTACTTTTAAATTTAACTTTTGAACAAATTTTAAAATTATACGAGGAATAAGTATTTTCAAATAAATATATTACGTCCAGACTTTTTTACAATTTTCACTATTGACACCGTAGTATTACATCTGCTTTTGCGGTAAATAAAATCTTTTTTTTTTACTCTTCCATAATTTACATATTTAACTGTCAGAATATAAATTTAAAAGCGCCATGATTTTACTTCCAATATTTTTAAAGGCAAATTCGTAGTTCCACTACAACTGAAACTAAGTCTTCAAAGATAGTCTTCTGGTTTCCGATTGGTTGGTCGTGTTCCGGAATGATTGCTTGACGTGCGTCTAGTACCTGTAATCTCTGGGTCAACATATTCAGTCATCGTGTGCATTAGAGAGCCGTTTCTCTCCCCATATTTATCCGACATTGCGTTGGCACTGGCTGGAAAGAGAGTTCTCCGAAAGCGTAGTTTGCTCCGAAACTTTTTACATGGTCTGCATGGGCACCAACAAAATACCCTAATAAACCCTTCTCTGAATCTGAAAAAGGTGACATATGCATATCATAAATACACTCAGAAAACACAGACTTCCCAAGCAGCCAAAAAGTAGAGATGAAAAGAGAGCATGGGTAGAAGAAAACGAAAAAGTAGAGAACGGAACAGAGCCTCTTTTTCTTTATGGCTAGGCGCAGTCGCCTTACAGGTTCGCTCCATCATTTTCGCTCCATAGGCGCAATATCATTTTATACAGAAAAAAGCTATGAAAAGGTGAAATATGCATATGAGTATCGGAAAGGGCAAAGTTGTTAGAAGATAGCGATCTAAATTGATAACTCTTATGATTTCATGATGATATAAAAGGAGAATGTGCAGGTCATCAAAAACCATTTCATGATGATATAAAAGGAGAAGGTGCTGGTCATCGAAAACCATTTCATGATGATATAAAAGGAGAAGGTGCAGGTCATCAAAACCATTCGCTACATGTATAATATGATACCAGAAAGATGATAAGGTTAAACCATGAATAGTCATTTATTGTAGAACTTTTCCGGGCAATTTTGCCGTTGGTGCAACCTGTAACTGGCTTAAACTCTAAGAAGACGTGCTTTGCAACTAGTCGTTCCAAGGCTGTGGCAAATATCCCTTCAGATCTTCTTTTTGTTAATTGTGATGTTTTTTTAATGGAACGGATTAGATGATAAAATCGTGTTGCCATCTCTTATCAACATGTCCGTTGTTGGGGAGACAGCGTTTTCTAAATATAGCTGTTCCTGATAGCTGATATGCCTATAACATAGTTTTACTCGTCAACCACAATTGGAATGGATAGAATGTTACTGAAGTATATTTTTCTTATTTACAGGGAAAACTAGAATATGATTTGGTTACACAGTGCAATAATGGTTGCTATTTCACTAAAACTTAGGAAATGTTTTCACTATATTAATTTTTTAAACTATTTAAAACTTAAATAAATCTTAAATTTATATGTAAACAATATGAGATATTTGTAAAAGTTTGACTTTGAATTTCCGGCAAGCTTCCTGGTCGCGTAATTAAGTTACAAAAGTTGATTTCTCTCTTCATGATTAAAAATGTCTTTAATAAAAAACAACATTTTGTTTTCAGTATCGTAATATTCATGTGCGCATTTAAAACTAGGTTCTGTGTTATTATATTTTTGTGAATTTATCTAAACAGTCTTTAAGGGAATTTTTAGGACGTTGGAAGAAGAACATATTTCCATTTATGTCAATGAACAATCTCCTGAAAGCACACAAGCAATATTGCAATATTTTTATAATAGTTGTTTTCGTAAGCTTCAGAATTCTGTTAACATGTAATTCAAAAAATGAGACGATATGTCTTACCTTGAATTCATCCAACAATAGATGATTGGGTTATACATAGAGTTACTCATTGCCATCAGATAGAATACAATGTAGATCTGTTGAATGTACTGGAATTTTGGTACGCTGGGGTGGTGGTTTTGAAGAATAAAGTAGACGTGCATGGGAAGCCAACACACTGCAAAAATGATGACCACAACAATCATCATTTTAACGACCTGAAAAGAATTATTCATCGGATTAAGAAAAAAACAAGCTGTATTTTTTAAATATCATTATACTCTAACTCTGTATTATCGACGCATCTCTATTACCGACGTAAATAAGTTATATAGTCATGCATTTCCAAATTTGATATTTTTGACCTAGATTTGTTGAACTCATTTCATTTCATTGGTAAATATTTCGTTGATATGTTGATTCTTTTAACCAAAATACAGAAGTAATGAGCTTTTATTGAACTGCATAAGAATCATCTATAATTTTAACGATCGATAATACCGCGTTCCAGTCTACATTTTAGGTAAATCTTAACTCAAATAATATTTATTTAAATTAATGATACCATTAAAGTGTTGACTCTAGACTGAAGTGTTTATTTCTAGACTGAAAATGATTTCTGATAAAACAATTCTGCCTTATAGTGTTAATCAAGGACATTATGTCGGAATACTTTTCTATTGCGAGCGTTTTCTTTAATTTATTTGTAATTTTCTTTACCACATAATCACATCTAATGATTATATCTGAAACCGGCTAAATCATTATTAAAATTGTGAATATATGATTAAAAGTTTACTAGTAATTAAGAATTGTCGAATTCAAATAGTAAAACGCTAAATAATACGCATACATTGACAAATGTAAGACATGCTCAGTTCAGTCAACAAATATAAAGCGCAAAAACGACTGGACTTTTGACAACGAATGGCCTCCATATATTTATTCCAGGATTAACCTTCTACCCGGTAAATGATACTTTGAATTTATCTAAACCAAAATATTAAAAGAGGTGAAATATGCATATCAGGAATTGAAACATAAAAAACAGCCCCCCACACACACACAGTCAAGAAGAGAGAGATAGAGAGATCATGGTTAATAAAATGATCAGTTTCAAAAAAGAAACCACAAACAATTAACAAAAATGAGACCCTGAGGGGTAACCGCCTTGGAACGGTCAGTGGCAAATCAAATTGCCACTGGGGGTTTAAACCAGGGTCTAGGGAGCTCACTTTTGCTCCAACAGGTTCTCATATCAACACACGAGTACAAGTTGTCTTGGTTAAATAACTCCAACCCACCCATTAGCTCAAAAACGGTGCATGCAAAAGCACACAAACATAAAAAACAAAAGAAGCTGATAGCATTGCAAAGCCAAAGGGGCGGGTACTTGATGATCTTACTGAGACCAGAGCTCCTGAAGTAAAATCAGCAGAACACAATGACATGGGTAAAAGAAACAAAGAAAGTTTTATATCCTTTCCACTCAACAACAAACACTTACTTTTCTTTTAGATTTTACTCTGTCGTTCTGTACAGACGTTTCTTCGCCGATGGCTTGACTGCCCCATAACTCAAATCCAACTCTCGTGTAGGTAACTGTTAGAGTCATCAAAGGGAAGACATAGTTCAGGATGAGCAGCAGGTAGCTGTACCTGAAGAAAAGATACCTATGCTCAACAGAAGAAACCCTGACTCTGCGTACATGTAGTTTACATATTTTCCCAGAACTAGACTGAGGAACTATGTGGTTAAGGTTGAACATGAAAACTGAACCTGATTTAAACTTATCTGTGTATCGTATGTTGATGTGTTTGGTGCCAAAACAAGTATTTTAGCCTTTAGTTTTTATCGGAGGGTGCAAAATATAGTGTGTGGATATGCATCTCATAGCAAGTTAGAGAGTATAAGGTTTGTTTTTTGCTGAGTATATATTGTGAATTGCTGAGTTTATATTTTGAATTCGAAATAAAAATAAAAGCTACAAGTATCTGAAATGTTCGGATCTTCAAGCATGGAACTGAGTGTTAACTAGTAATAGGTTCATTCCCGTTCTTATGGGAAAGTATGCTGTGTGTGTGACGATATTAGAACAAGGTATCCTTAAGTTTTTTCGTTGAGTGAACTATTATGAAATAAACAGATTTGTTCGTAATGAATCGATCCTTCTTGGTACAAAGTTCAAAAGACGCCGGAAAGATATAAAATCAGTTTTCTATCTCATCTAATTTATAATTTAATAATTTAATTGTATCAGAAGCTGGACCCCAGAGGTTCTACATATAACACATATTAATTGAAAGTCATTGTCCAAGTAATATTATACATGTAAAATGCTTATACAACTATTTCAGTCATTATTGCAAAATGTTTTTTACAAATAACACCAGTATTAGTGATCCACATTTTATAAGTGTTCTTTTTTCTTAATAGCTGTAACACTACATACCCTAAATCTTCTTCGATGGTCCATGTAAAGGTGCAAATAGTCTTTTCGGCAGTATACTTGGTAGTAAAATAGATTAGGTTCGGCAAGGACAACGCGACCGAAATCAGCCAAATGATGATAATTGCGGCAACCACGTGGCGCTTAGGCATGCGCGGTCGTAGAGGATATAATATTGCTGTATACCTGCAAAAAAGAATTGATAAAATTTATTTTTAAAAAAAGTAATACAAATCAACAACAGTACAGTAAGTTAATGATAAATGGACAGTCTCGTGACAAACACGTTTGTTTTACAAATGAGATATTATTTAATGTATATAGTAAATAGAAAACCTTTTGTTAAAAAATATCCTTAAATTTCTTATTAGAATGCCAAGAAGTCAAGGGCCCTCTTGGCTGTCTCGATACGAATAATGTAATTTATACATCAAAGTTATACTTAACAGCATCGGTTATATCACAAAAAAGTGAAATATGCATATCAGGAATAGCCACACTCAGAAAACACAGCCTCCACATGAAGAGAAGGAAAGACTTTTAAATCAAATTTTAATAAAAATTGGTTTTGAAACTTCATATTTTTTAAAAATTAAATTGGACATTTTATTAAAACTGTCGCAAACAATCCAACACAAGGAACTTTGAAAGCCATCGTTTACGACAAATATCAAAATATTGCAGGCTCTCTCTGATGGATACTGTTCATATTCTGTAATGGAAATGAATATTACAGTTTACACCGCCTAGCCACGGGTCGAGCACTATTCAATATTTACACAAATAGTGTTATTTGATAAAAAAAACCCTGATAGTTTGTCTTAACGGGGTCTTTAAAGACTTTCCTGTCTGTTTGTCTTCATGGTATTGTTAATTTGGTTACATAGAAAAAATTGTTACTCCATTTAAGTGATAAGATTGGAAAACATGTTGATATAAATCTCAGTAAAAAAAGAAAATACTTTTGAGGAAGAAATAATTTCAAACCATAGCATAATAAAGTGAAAGTTTTGCCATTAGGGATCCAATTATGACAGTTAAATAAGTAAAAATCCTAATCTAATGCCTCGCAATCGTGGTCTTAAAATGTTCAATTAATTAAGCATCAACGTGTAGACGATAAAATCGTGAATGGAGTCTAACAATTGAGATTTCGATATTACCCCCGGGTGCAATATCTTTGTCTGCAGCATGTAATAAATTGAGAACTTTTTTCTCACAGTTATTAAAACGGTACGATTCAAACTGAAAAGTCATGGGAATCTTCAATATTGGCTTCAATAATACGTTTATTTTTATTTTTAATTTATATTATGCAGTCCTAATTGAGAAATGTGTCAATGTTCAATTTTCTATAACTAATATTGATGAACCTTTAAAAAAAAACAAGTCCGTCCTTATTTTAAATGAAATAAAGTATTTTAAATAAAAATGTTGCCTTAAATCTTAACTGGGCCAATCAAGTCAATGTCGTTATCTTTTCGAACTCAAACTTAATCTGGAGCGATACAAGTGGAAATTTCAAAGAACATTTCAGGTCAGAGACCACTAAATAGTTTCCCATAGACTTACATTATAATATTTGGTCCTCCTGTGATTTAGTTAACACGACTTATTTCAAAACTACAACAGATTTGCAAAGTGGCACTCTTGGGCAAATAAAAAATGGCCAGAAATCAGGGTCTTCACCGACTCATTCTCTTAGCATTTTAAACCGAAAGTAATCACCCCTAGAATGAATATAAATCTTCAACCCAAAATAAGAGAAGTACCAAATTCATTTAAGTGCCACAAATCACCTTTCAAACAGTGTTTTAAAAATCAGTTTTATTTTAAAGTATATAATTAAAGTCATTTTACATTTTTGAAAACAAAAAGTTATTTTTATGCTCTATACATCTGGCCGATGAATTTTTGAAAATAAAGTAAGCCCGAATCGTCCCTAGAAAAAATTGTCCAATCCGCGACAGGCTTTTCTATTTACTGTCCTCTGTCTCCTATTTTTGATCTTACAGCTTTAATTACCTAATATAAACAAACCTAGATATAAATTTTATTTACACATTTAATGATCAACAGGTGTTAAGCAGTCCGGCTTTGTTTTCCTTTTGTTTATTGTTTTACCAACAATACAAGAGCTTCGTTGATTTGTGACCGTTTATAACGTTTTTAACATAATTTCCCAATTACATGACTTTTATTATTTAATATTACCAGGTCACTGATCAAACTTAAAAAAAAATACTTTCATGCATTTCTTCATTTGGAAGCATATGTTCCTAAGACTTCCTTCGTATTGGATTATCTGCATAATTGAAGAGGAAAACGGGATTTGATAACGTATGAGATATCATAAAGAGGGTCTTTAGCAGAAGGATGCCTGTAATCAATTTAACCTGCCAATCATTTATATTAGCAATGAGCTCTGTTCAAACAGCAGCGGTATTAGAAGTGTACCAGATCGTTTTGATATTACCATCTGCTCTCCGAAATTGTAGTAATCTAGTAAAATATTATTCATATATCTGTGGAACATCTGTAGTATCCTTGGTGGAAATAGTGTAGTACAGTTTTATTAATAATAAAGAATATACTTTTGAAAGCAAAATGCCGTATTTGAATATTAAAGGAATTTTGTAGCAAGCAGTTCATTAAAAATATATGAACTTCACAGTCGAAAACCTTTTTTAACGAGTTTTATTTAACGTGGAAGTTGAACTTTGATTTTTTTCTGCCGAAATTTTCCATTTAGATCTAGTTGTTTTCTTCACAGGCATCTATTAGTTTTACCATTCACATGTTTAGTCCATTTGTTGGCAACAACTTATGTATTTTTGTTGTCGTTCATAATTTGATTTTTAAATTCAATACTGTTGAATGTTAAAATTATTCGGACTTTGTTTTCATTTTCAATAACAATGAAAAATCAAACTGAAAATGAATTTCTTATTGTAAATAAAACACGACACCAGCCTCATTATTATACAATTTTCAAGTTTTATCAAACAAGAAATATTGTTGTAGCTTATTCTTAAAACCTAGATCATTAAGAATTAAATAGAAAAATATCACTTTGAATTAACATTTAAATTCAGCTCAGTTTGTTTTTTGATATAACTCCATTTCAGCCAATCAGTTCTTTGGTGTATGAGACTGGTTTCAATTCTCAGTTTATAATCTTGGGGCAATGGCCATGTCTTTAAATTAAGTCCTTTTAAATTATTACACGCTACCGATAGAATTATTCAAATTCGAAATATAATTTTAACACATCTTATTATTTCTCTTACAGAATTTGCGTAAAAGCGTTATGCTCAGCACCTATGACTGCAGTAGACAAAACTAATAGTTGCAACGTTTGAACACGAAATTCTCATTCGAGTATGTTTCCATAAAATTTGCATTTCTTAACACGATATCTGAATTGAAATTAGATACTTAAGACGCAAGATGAAATAATCTGCAGCAATCCAGACGATGTATGCTACGATTAATGATGAATGGATACCAAATAATGGTAATGAAAATAATGCTTTGTGTCTTTCATAAATATGTATTGCCAGTTTTATCAGACACTTTATGTTATTTCAATTTTGGGTGAAGAAGTACAAAACTTATAGTGTTATTACGATTTGTTTGTTATTTTAATTTTGGGATAAGAAGTACAAATAGTGTTATTACGATTTTTTAATTTCAACTTTGGGATAGAAGAACAAATAGTGTTATTTTGATAGGTTTTGTTTTTTCAATTTTGGAACAAGAATTACTACCAGATTTAAAGTGTTTTGTTCATTTATTGTTTCCTTGCAGTTGAGCAATATTGAAAGGAATTGCACAAAAATGTATCCAATGCTTTTAGTAACATGCAATCTTGCCGCAGTAATTTTCTCTTCGTGCCAATTTATGCCTCATGTGACTGTCTTTGAATGCATCCTTTCCAAAGTAATCTGACAAAATCGATATACATTTGCAGAAAAAATCAAAAACGTTTTAAATAAGTCATGTTTTCAATTAAATTGTAATGTAAACTTCAAAAAACAGGTTTCCATTAAGAAAATAACACTTAATATAAATCAAATTAGATGGTAATCATGTCTATGTCCCTGCGAAACTAAGAACTTCAAGTCCTGATACAGTACAAATATTGCATCTTTCGAAATTGCTGTCAAGCAACGCTAATTTTTGTATTTGTTTCCTGTTCTAGTTCAATGTTTGACATGGAAATGCTGCATTTTAGTATTCTCATAATTGACATTGTTACGCGGTTGCATGTATTTTTAAAAATTTATCTGATATGGATGTAATAAAATTTATACAGGGACGAAGTAAAATGCACTGTCGTTTAATTGTTCGACTAAAATGTTTATTTTTATGTTTTCTAAATGTCGTATTGGTTCAAAGTTTTGTTTTTTTACGATTGCAGTTGACCTGAAGAACTATAATTTAAAATATGGGGCACGTCACGGGGAGAGGTATCTTCGGTCATAGTTTTTGACATTTTATTTCAATTTGCTACTATATTTAGAAACAACCTACTTCTTATAATGTTTTTATAACTAAAAAGTGATTCTGTTTCACATTTTGACGTTAATGCATAATAATTAATATCGTCTGCTTAACTTTATGACGTCATTTCAAGATTGACGTCCACTGTCCGACATTTTCCCGTGACGCGCCACTATCAGACTCTTCAGTATTCTGGTTTTATGATAATATTTGGTAGAAAAAAACTGACAATTTTAAACATTTCTTATTAGTACAATTTCTCACATAACTGTTTCAATTAGAGAAATAAATGGTTATTACGTAAATCAACCATTACCCAAGACTGATTTATCTACGTGTTTTGCCTAAAAGAATACGGTGACATTAAAAAGCTTCTTTAGATATTTGTTAAACTCTTGTACAACATATCTCCATGGGTACAATTTATATAACGGCATAAAAGCCAATTACTTTTTACTGATTTCCGTCAAGCTTTCAAACAGACATTAATTAATTTTGTTGATCAATGAACTGTTTCCTTCCTTGTTGAAGATATATATAGAATTATAAATGCCATCAGACGCGATTTTCATTTCAATGTTTATTTCTGTATTCGAAGGTTTTGTGTGTAAATAGGGTTTAAATTAAAAGGTCATTGATTTATAACAAAACACCTATAGATGGTTTTGATATTAAGTTTTCGAAGGTTTTGTGTGTGAATAAAGTTTAAAGTAAATAGTCATTGACGATAAACAAAACCTACGTAAGGGATATTTTGTGATAGTTTGACAATTTAAAATCAGTTACACTTGTTGAATAAATACGAGACCAGTTCTATCGTACATGTTTCTAAAAGGAAAGTACGTTTAAAAAATATATAATGATATTTTTTCTTTTGTCTCTATGAACAACATCATTAAAAGAAAGATATGCAGAGCCAAAATGAAACCATGCGAAACTCTTTGTACGTTAGTGCTGCTACATTCAGTTGTCTTGCTGTTTCATAATTATGTTGATTTGAACACCCAAATGTTTATATTTAAAGTTGTCGGTTCAGTATATATCGGTTTAAAAAAGAAAAATTAAAACAAAATATTTGGCTGCGGCAAATTAACATTTGGAATTTGTTTTTTTCTTTCATTTAAAGGGAGGTTATTTGCAAAACAATTGATATTTAACAAAACTGTATCTTTTTTATTTGCATCAGTGGTCTTAAACTAGTTTGTTTTTTATTCTTACCTGCCATAAACTTCTTTCGACAGTTAATTAACCTGTTTGAGACTCTTTGAAAATGATATAGATCTCATCATTATTTAGGAAAGAGGAGATAACATTGACCGTTGTAAAAACAACATCTTCTCGCTTTTCGCATATCCAGATATGTGCAAAAACGACAACTTAAATTTAGGTTAAAATAAAGCATCACTGAACAATTTTTCCCATGTGATTTTGCCAAGTTATCATTTTGGCTCAGTAAATTGCTTCGGTGGAATACAATAATATAATTTGCAGGGCACTTTGTAAATTTTTTATTCTTAACACAATGTTTATGGCTAAATTGAATTATGACAATCAAGAGGAAAAGGTGAAATCCGCTGCAGCAAACATAAGGTTATTTATGCATTTTGTTTTAGAGATATGGACACTCTATTTCCAATAATGCCCATAAACCGGTTAAAAAACCTAGTCTGCAACATATTTGTTCGTTGGTTATCAAGTTCCCTTTTCATTTACTTTACTTTTATAATGTTTATTTTTCTTTATATTTCTCGGGGTCGTTGTTTGTATTTGTCTTTTTTATTGTGTACAAGGAAACAATGGTTCAGGCATATTTTCGTTGTTCATGTTAATATACTATTTCCTTGCAAAACAGGAAAACATGCATTAACTGAACAATATATATTCAATAAATGTCGTAAAATTTAAGCTTAGTGCACAGTTTATAATTCCATCTAAAGAGATTACTTTGTTGTCCCATGTGCCTGTATGTGAATGCATGATTTCCCAAATAATCGGATATAATCGATACAGTTTCTCAAACTAATCGAATCTGTTATAAATTAG
This sequence comes from Corbicula japonica, assembly GCA_038501625.1. Classification (NCBI taxonomy): domain Eukaryota; kingdom Metazoa; phylum Mollusca; class Bivalvia; order Venerida; family Cyrenidae; genus Corbicula; species Corbicula japonica. The sequence continues at coordinate 10,789,194 of JAZAYU010000010.1, forward strand.
TCACGTTTTCAATTATTTTGTGCTGTAAACCTTCTAGAAAAAACGTTTCTGTCGAGAATATAATGCGAAATATGCTTCAAATTAGATTATTATCATCTCTAAATCATGGGAAAACGTATTACTGCAAGTATCAATTGTTTTCATAAAATTGAAAAAGTTGCATTTTGGTGGAATTAATGTCAGACAACGCTGATACAGTTTTTGTCCAGTTTTTAAGCAGTTGAAAGCATAGCTTTGTGGCACAGGTTGGAATCTTTTCGAGTCCACTTTTAGAGATATGTTCAAATAACCTTTAGGTTTGGTCAGTAAATATACTATATCTTATGACTACTGGACTGAAGGTTATAAAACTGAGCATGGAAACCAGTCTCAAATCTCAAGCATCTGATTGGCTGAAATGGCGACTGGTCGCCATTTCAGCCAATCAGATGCTTGAGATTTGAGACTGGTTTCCATGCTCAGTTTTATAACCTTGGGCACTGTAATTGAAGACAAATCAGCTGAAATGAAACAAAGCACACTGTTATCATAAACAAAAAACTATTTGTTTTCACAATTATAATTATATTGGGAATGAAGTTCACTATAGGAATGATGTTACGCGTCCCACAAGTTGTTGTCAGTAGCATTCTGTGTTTATTTGTTTGGCTTTGAAGCAATCAAAAATGAATAAATGACAATTAGTGAACCAAATGTATTACTAAAAAAGTGAGATATGCATATCAGGAACCCAACACTCACTAAACACAGCCTCCCTACACAGCGAAAAAGAAGAGAGGAAGAGAGAGCATGTTTGGTATAAGTGTGTCAATTCAAAAAAGACGCCACAAACAATTAACGAAAAATAAAAAAGGATAAACTATATACGCAGTTGTATTTTCTACTTGTGTTTCTTTAATGGTCTGAACGAAATAATTCGATTTGTCTAAGTGAAAGTAAGTACTTTAGCACGTTCAATTATAGGTCAACGTCTTTCTTTATCTGTGAAGTAAGTAAGAAAATATCACAATGAATAGAATTGTTTTTACTGATTTCCCAATTGAATAAGTCTATTTGCTCATTTTGTGTGACAAATGACTTGTGATTAATCTTTCTGTCAGTAGACATCAACACCCTTTTTGACTCTTAAGTCATTAGCACTGATTTCTCTTTTGGACATCCATTTTTGTCATTGGTATTCTTTGATATATTATTGTTTCCAATAGATATTTCTGCTAATAATTTATTTTATTTTTTTTCTCGTACAAGTATGAACATTACTGTTTTGTCGGGGGGGGGGGGGGGTGAACCAACGACCTGACAGAGGTTTCAATCATTTCTTGTCAGAAAATAATTACTTAGTTCAGTAAAGACCATGGATCTTGAAATTTAAGTTTTGACATCGAATAAGTTATGACATCATTCATGTATCGTCATACCGAAAACATTATGAGTATATGAACATTCTACAGGCTCGATTCGCTCGATATTCGCTTTGCCAGTTGTTAATATCTGCAGAAGTAAACATTACTAATTTTGAGCCATTCAAAAAGATGGTGTGCGGATGACGGTGAACATAAAACCTTTCATGCTGTATTTTCAAATTAATAGGCACAGAGCATGTTAAACCAAAAGGGCAACATCTTGCTATAAATACATGTAAAAAGTACGTTGGAATAACGCACAAGGAATTACATTGTTGTTTTTTTATTTCCGAATTGAATGAGTCTATTTGATTATACACTTTTTCAAAACAAAGTTATGAATCTTTCTGTCAGTCGACAGCGACGATCAATAGTACTACCAATGTCTCGGTTTCGATAAACTATTGGATTTGATACCGAATTTCTTTGATGCATTGTTGCTGCAAATGGAAAAATCTGATGCTGCATTTAAGACATATACAAAGTACTTAATCCATCTGGAAACGATAGCGACAGGCGCCCGTTTTTGTGTTTTGGTTTAAGAGTTTATGAAGGTTTATGGGGAATCTTGTTAAAAAATAGAAGCTTGATCTGTTTCATTTATCCCTTCATCGTGTTTTTTTTGTTAAATTGACTCCAAAGGCTCAGGTCTCTTTATGGCCATTGAGTAACCGCCCTTTGGTTTGACAATGCTTTTAGCTTCTTATGTTGTCAAGTTTCTTGACAAAACATCTTTTAATCTCAAATCAAAGTAAATAACAGCAATAGTCAACGAAATAAAATATTAAGGTTGGATTACCGTCTGAGTGAATCAGTTGATTAACATGACAATAGCTCTTAAATGACGTATATTGATAAGTCCATTTCTAAGTCAACGTTTCGCTACGAGAAACTATCATTAACCATCAGTATTACTGAATGATCACCGGTGTTTGTAATATTACACCCATTTCTTTTGATTTTGCGATTTGTATCATGTCGTGCAATTTTGCGTGTCTGAGAGGATATTATCTATTAATTTTTAGTATTTCACCTGTATTGTCTGCAAAACGAATTATTAAGTTAACATTACCCCAAAACAACTATCGGTAAATAGCATATTATGTATCAAGGAAATACCATTATGTCGTGTGCCTTTTGGAATAATGCCTTGGATTATGTCGTGTGCATCTATAACTTATAAGATGAAATTAGTGAAACAAACTCAGACTGGTAATACAGTCAACAACATTATGGCAACAACTTAGCAAAACTTATCGATTTGTTTCTTTTATTCCTGTCATCGTATTCTTGCTGATTTTACTTCAGGAGCTCTGGTCCCGGTAAGATCATTGAGTACCCGCCCTTTGGCTTTTCAATGCTATTAGCTTCTTATGTTTTATATATTTGTGTGCATTTGCATGCAACATTGTTAAGCCGATGGATGGGTTGGAGTTATTTCACCAAGAAAACTTGTACTTGTAAAATGATATGAGAACCTGTTGGGGCAAGTGTGAGGTTAGTGAACCTGGTTTAAACCCCCAGTGGCAATTTGATTTGCCACTGACCGTTCCAAGGCGGTAACCCCTCGGGTTCTCAGTTTTGTTAATTGTGTGTGGTGTCTTTTTTAAACTGATCATTTTATTAACCATGCTCTCTCCCTCTCTCTTCTTCTTGACTGTCTGGGGAGGCTGTTTTTTTCTGAATGTGGCAATTCCTGATATGCATATTTCACGTTTTTATCTAAACTAACGGATTTACGTGTCACAACGCCACATAAGTGCGAAAATTAAACAACTTTAGGTCATCCATACATTTTTTATAATCGGTTCTTATTATATAGTTGTAAATTTCACTAGAACAGTTCTTAAATGTTTATTAAATGAGTTATAAATGAACTTCAATGAAGAAAAAAATTGTACTAAAGATGGAATGCGTTGAAGACCGAATTACTTTAATGCCTTTAAATCTCATCGTTGGAATTTAATTAAATGTTGGCACACAACGTTAATGTCTTTTCTTAAAATTACACATAGGATAATAAAATAGTTAACCATGCAAGGTAATAAATAAAGGTTTGCACATTTATTCTATAAATATTTAATCAAACTACTCAAATGCATCATAAATCACGTTTTTCTATTTGTAACGTGAAAACCTCTTATACAATATTGCAGCTATAAACAAAATTTGTATAGATTAGAAAGTTGTCTAATCACATCTAAGGTTTATCTCCTGATTTTTAATTTTTGCCTTAGGAGTCCACAGGGATAAGCAGAATTTATATTTAATCAGATTATCTGTCTGTTCTTTTCAGCTCCCCCACTGAGCAAGGACAACCCCATTTTTTTGGGCACTATAAGCTGCTGAACATCGAATGGTTTAATTAATACATTTCCGTAACTAACTGCGTTTCCCAAGTATTCCCTGAAAAAGAAAATGTGTAGTTTCCTCGGAAACTTAAGTTTCTAGTTTGGTGTTTCTGCTTTTTATACATCGCTTTATACTTATACATCGCTTTATACTTTAAAAGACACAGAGATTTACAATTAATTAATTGATGTCTCTTTTAATGCAATCTTTGTTAATGATTGTGATTTTACATATAAATTGTTTCTAAATGACAATTCATATCATTCCTATCATATCTGCAATTATTTTAGTCTGAAATATAGACTCAAATTGTTGGGGACAAAATCGTTCGACATATAGCTTTATTTGAAAGGGGTTTGGGTTAATCGCAGGGAAAAGTGAAATAAAATGTGGTATTTTAAATGATCAAGTTCTTCTTAATAAAATAGGTGAACAAACCAAAACTTTAGAAGGCACAGTATTGTTCTGAAAATAAGGGCAAGCATAAAGAGATCTGAGAAGTTTCCGTTTCAGCCGGTGAAAGGAAACTGTTATATGACCTCGGAAGATATAGTAGACGAAACGAACACACTAATTAAAACATTTTTTTATCTCTTTGTCTGGGTTATTCAACTGTGGTCATGTACAAATAAATTGATTTTGATAAACGACAAATGAGAAAGGCAAGTTTTGTAAACTAAATACTCTAAGTGGAGTCAAGCTTTGCAATTATTTATTTAGACGGAATGCACTATTTGCAGAACTACATCGAGTCAGCAAGATTGACAAAAAGACTAACGGCACCTTTGAAGCTTACAAAAGGTATTCAAGTTGCAATGGTAAGATTATACTCCCTTAAACATTAAAATTTTTAAATAAAGAGACTAGTGCAAGTCAAATGACGATTAAGCAAGACAGAATCGTTTTGTTACATGCAAACATTTGCAGATGCACATTGTAGTACATAGTAATAATAGTGGTTATATATTCTTGGAGTTACCGAACGTTGGTTATCAAAGGATAGATTTTCCTTCGGTTTGCAAATACATGTAATTATTTTTGCCAGAAACTTTATACAGTGACCTTTACTATTCACTTATTAAACGAAACAAAAGCAAAAAAAAAGAAAGAAAGAAATTACATCAGACAGGATGAACAAAGTTTACTTATGGTGTGAAAACATGCAACTGCATATAAAAGTGTTGTGCCGTTTGCGGCATAGGTTGATGTAAAACCCGATAACCAATCTTTGATAGGACAGCAGCATTAAATGTATTTAGGAAAAATCTTCATAAAAATTTGCTCTGTTTTACCTTAAGAATCAAGAATGTTTGCGTTTGGAACAACAACAGTGCTGGAATTTTATCAGATCGTTTCGATTCTGCCATCTGTCTGTAATTTTTATTTTTGTTGTGCAAGTCATTACACGATTCTGACAAGAAATATTGGGCAATGCAAAACAGAATTTAGAGTAATCCGCCCACCACCTTTTTGATATAAGGGGCTAACAAACTTAATTAATAACATAACCATCTTCCTTTACTGAGTTATATCATTTGATTCCAAGAAGAGACCTTTTAATCGCATAATGTTTGGATTGTTATTCAAGTTTGACTTTCTCCTCCCACATGCAAGTCTTAAACTATACGTTTTTCCAAAACAAAACAACAAACAAAAAAAGATTGCCAATAAATTTTCTCATTATAATCACTTTATTAACAGTGAAGTCACGCTTGCAATTGCTTTTATTGTTTTTTGCCAATTTTCCTATAAAACACACTATTTTGTTGAAAACAATCTGGATATGCTTTAAATAAAGTAATAATTTTCAATTGTGCAAGTATTCTTGAGACTTGTTGTCAAAGGCTCGTTCTTCAGCTTAAATGCTTAAAAGTTAATCGAAATTCTCCATAAACAAACCTACAATCCTAATTTAACAATAATTATCACGCAAATAAAACACGGTAATATTGTAAAACAATTATGAATAGATGTTTTCATTCAGTATACAAAAAATTGGTTAAAGTTAAATGCAGGCAATTAGAGTACAAACCCGGCAAAAAAATTAAGCACTAACTGAATACGATGTTCTAAATACTTTGTTCATTTTTCATGACTTAAACTGTAAAACTCGCGCCATCCATTGACGTTATATCGTAGAAGACAACAAAGCGAAAAGGTTTAAAGATATTTTCAGAATAAGTGTGCATTTTTACCATTATAAATATAGAATTTTCTGTTTGAATAAAGGTATCTCTGTCTTGCCAACTTGGACTCTTGAACAAGTCAAATGTGGGTGGGGTGGTTTTTTTTCATAACAAGCACTTCACTGCTCTATTCTGGTGCATGTGACCTTTCAAGTATTACAATTATTAGAAAGCAAGTTCATTATTCTTCACTGTTAATAATGCTAAATAAGTTGATGCAAACACTTTAGAGTTTGAAATATGCATTCTGTTACTGTTTTGGCAAGGATAAAATGGCTAGTACATTAAACGACTGAGACTATTTTTGCAAAAGTTTATGGTAATCGTTTTGTTTTGATAAGAAAGTAATTAACTCTGTGCCAGGTCCGATAAAAATAAGGTAAACATAAATGTTTTGTAGGACTTGATAAGATATAACTTCATTTGTATTCGTAATTCTTACCTTTCCTGATCGCGTGTTCTTAATGGCTTTTTAATTGTTCATATATCAAAATTTATAGAACGTGTGAGCAATGTGTGCGTTATTACGCGTTATTTTATCTCTTGTTTGAACAACCGATAACCTATGCTGTTTGGCATCTGGAATAAAACCTCGAAATCAGGTATAAAATCACTTAACGCGCGTGAAGACAGATACGGATTCACATTTTTAGAATTATTCTTATAAGACAAACGGGATTTGACCCGTTCGAACCAGATTAAGGTGAATGATACTTAAAGGCTTAATCCCTTAACCATGTTTAAGTAAGAACCTGAATGTTTCACTCAAAGTTTATTGTGTTATTGTTAAAATTTATTATTTTAAATGTTTATATTATTAAATGATTTACAGTTCTTTTCCAATTGATTTCATTTGGCGCTCACTAATTCAATGGAATATTATTGTCACGGTTGTCTAAATTTATTTCCCACCCAACCCATTTTTGTAAGTAAGTTTTTTTATTTGTTTGATGTTAAAATGCGTAGTTGTTAACATATGTTGTGGGTGCTATGGCTGCTTTATTTCGGCATTTATCATTAATGACTTACAAAAGCATTATTTCTTCAGTGCTCTGACAGTAAAATTTGTCCATGTGCAAAAACTCTGAACAAATCGGTGTCACATAATTATTATAACTTTTACCAGCGTTACTATCATTTCCTGTTTTAATCAGATGTTTCCAACGTGTATTTTGTTATTGTTCTTCTATTTATGATGAAAGGTGCTGAGGCCGTGAAAAAGTAGGCAAAATGTAGAGAGAAAAAGAGGCAATAAGTTAATAAATTGAACAATTTCAATTAAACACAACAATTAACAAAAAGAGAACATGAGGGGGTGACACCTTGGAACGGTAAAGATATACACAAATGATAGTGTCTCTAGCTGGCGTCGCGGCGATAGCGCCTAGCCCTGCAATTCCTGCGACGCAACCAACTGCGCTAACCGGGACAACCCCCAAAAAGAATGATCGGATAGTCCTGATATACTTAACAATCACTGCATGATATCGGTAGCGGGTTAATTTACTGATAAAAGTTACTGGCTAAATGTACGGGGAGACTTTTTACGGCCGCCACACTGCACAAATAGCGCTACTGTGAATTTCAAATGATAGTGTCACAAAACAGTGTCAAGACTATAAGTTTAAGATTCATAATGGTGTATAACAATTTCAAGACTAATTTTTTCATACCTTTTTCTCATCATAAATTAAAATTATATGAAACAAGTTATTGGATGTTCTTTTCGCAAACGCTTTTCTCAAAGACAGTATACAGGGGCGTAGCTATCCCTCTCCTTATGTGGTTTCATAATTGTGTTGGAAGGATCCGTTGATGTTCCCTTCAAAAAATTTCACAATGGAGCAGTGTGGTGCATGCGTTATGATGTGAATCATGTAGACTCCGGGTACTCGCGTTTAGGTAGCTTCGCGCCTGGCATATTGTAAGTGGAACGGAAACGACAGGAAAGGAATATACGATGAGTCTTTTCCTTATTTCTTAGTTGAATAAGTCAATTTCTGCCCAGACTTTGTAAAGCAGCATTCTTTAAGTACATATGACAAATAATAGATTTCTTTAGTCTATATTTAAACGACTAGTGGTTTTGACATACTCAGTCTTTTGATATGATGGTATTGTTAATAGAGTTAATAATGAAAACAAATTAAAGAACGAAATGTTATTTTTCATTCTGTGCCCAAGGTTATAAAACTGAGCATGGAAACCAGTCTCAAATCTCAGTTTTATAACCTTCAGCCCTGATGTAGACTTTTGAGGTTATGCCTACCCAGAACCTGGTATTATCACTTCTTTACCCCTAACCACCCTCGCAAAGTCAAATAAGATTTAAGAATTATCCCCTCAAGTTTTCTTGTATTTCTTAGTTGTGTGCGCCGTATTGTGTTTGAAATTAATCGAATTATAAACGATGCTTATTATATTATGTTAGAAAAAAAGGGAAAGCATCGTTATTTTGGCTGTGTATGAAGACTGTTTTTCAGCGTAGGCCTTTTTTCCTAATATGCCTTCATAATTTTTTTTGTTACTTTTAATTTAATTGCAAGGAAATGTGTTTGAGATAGCGTGTTATCATATTTTCTTTTGACATGTTACGCTTTACATTGTACTTTTATAATGCGTCAAATAAAGTTTACCACCTTCAACATTTGCTGGCTTGGAAATGTTTTATATTAAATTTTCAAAAAAAAGTGAAATATGCATATCAAGCAAGAATAGCCACTTGGAAAACAGTTTTCCCGCTCAGCCGAAAAATCAAAGAGGAAAGGAGAACACGGTTTATAACATGATCTGTTTAAAATAATAAACAACATGCAATTTACGGAAATGCGAACCGAGAGATGAAAACCTTGGAAGGATTAGTGACATAAAATTTTGACACAAGGATTTAAACCTGGTTTAAGGGTTCGCTAACCTCATACTTGCACATCTAGTAATGTTCTGCCATTAACTGGTTGTTTTAAATTAGCTAGACAGACAAGTTATATATATTATTCTTCATAAAGCTCCGTATAAAAGACACAAAATGCATGAATAGATTGAAAAAAACATGACCAATTTTGGACGAAAAGATCTAAACCTGTCTGGTTTCTCCTTTGCAAGGAACAGATCTTTTCAACGGAATGATAGATTTGTAGTTAGTTAATGCGTTTTCGCTGCGTCTTCTCATTTGATGGTGGTAAAGGAAATAACTGATTTCACTGGACTGATTTCCCACATGGTTACGTCTACTTACTCGTATACTTCGTCAAATAACAAGTTATACATTTTTCTTTCAGTTGATCCTGACAAGCAATTTGATTATAAATACAAATGCCTTTAATGCTGTAATCAAGAAACTAATGGTTTTGACGTTTAATTTCTTTAGTTGTTAGAATTGTTTATGCATTTGTCCGGTCCTGTTACGGAACCTCTGTACATCAGTAAACACACCTTTTCCCGCAGGATTTTTCTTTATCACTTCTCATCCGTCAAGTGTCAAATTTAATGAACAAATGTTTGGATGAGAATCAAATGATATATTTCAAGACAGTGGGTTCAAGAAGTTCCGTTTAAAGATGGAGGCATTAACAAAATTGTCATCAACAATGTGTTTGTTAGTTCCTAAACGTAAAGTAACTAGATTTTAATTCACACCGAATACGTCTGCTTGAACATATTTCAGTTTCGTTTAAAATTTTAACATTCCATCTTTCTGTTGTCCGAAAAACATCTTATAAAATTGTGATACGTGTATATGTATGAAATGGCTTGCTTGCAATCTTTGTAAAAATCAGTTTCAAATGGAGAGTCAAGTGTCTGAAAAATACATTCGGTGTTTTCATATCATTGTGCAATAATTCTTAATTATATGCATGCTTTCTTAGTCATTTATACGAAAATATATAGGGCTTGAACGGTTATTCTTGTGCCAGCATCGCCGTAACAACTTGTTTAAAAGTTTTCATGCGTATAAATGTTTTATAATAACCGCCATGTGATTGATTTGAAACTGAACTATTGCTTCATGGGTGTCCGCTAAAATGTAATATAGCGCTTGATGGAATTAAATGCAAAGTTTGATTCGTTTAGGATTAAGAAGGATATAGATTTGATGGCAATGAAATTTTATTTAAAAATTAGGCTTGTTATGAAATACTAGAATGGGTTAATTCTGTAAAAGATTGGCGTTTAGGAAATCCTTCTATTCTTTGTTTTAATTTTTAAACATAAAATTAACAAATGTTATTCTTAGTCAATTGTTTTTGAGACTTACTAACTAAAGCTATTATATAAATACGGGGCGGACAAGTTAAATACATAAATGTCGTATGGTAGGCGTTACATGTATTTCTTAATCAAGAGCTGGCAGAGTGTGGCCGTTCTGTCTGGTTTTATTTACCACATTGACTGCTGTATGCATGAACTGCAATGTTATTTGTTGTGGGAAGATACCAATTTTTAAAAGAGAAAATATAAATTTTTATTTGATTAGCGGATATATTACCATGCCGATAATATGCTCTAGTGCGAAACTAGCCTGCCAAAATATAATATGAAAATTGTTATCCAAAAATATGTCTTGTTTAACAAATTAAAACTACCATTATTTATAATAAGCATTTGTTTATAAGCATACTCGACTATATAATGTCATGTATTTCTCAGGTAATAATATGTTTTTACAAGTAGTTTTAGAAAGCAAACTCTTGAAAATGCGAATGCAGTCAATATGTTTAACAAAATGAGAAAATAAATGATAAGTGTAGGTTCTTTCAGAATATAGTATGAACTTAAATGTCGCAAAATATGAACGTAGCCATGTTTTCCATTGGACTGCACAAAGTAATCCGGGAATTGAACCAACATCGCCTTGACGTGCATAGCCACAAAAAAGTCAGATCATACTTTCATTTGCACCACTTACTCATTTCCCAAAAAGGAAACGAAAAAGTCTTTCCTTATCTTTATAATCATTATTAGACAGCTTTGTCTTATTTATAACATTGCAATTCTGACTTATAACGTAAAACTTCGCCCCGTACATTCAATCAATTCTGTTATTAATCCCCTTAGAAGGCCGTAATACACGGTATTTTTTTATGTTGCAAAGTTTGTTTTTTCCATCTGTTTCACCGTTGGAACTTATATGGCCGCATTAATGCATAAACACTGCCACAAAATGTTCGTAAGGAACCTGTTCATGAAATAATCTAGCCTTTTCTCATAAAAACCTTAGTTACTTTCCACAATCGAGCAATGATTCTTTTATTCGTTTTATAACCTTTTAGTCTGAAAACGAATTATCAGAATATCACTTTGTTTAACCTACTTAGTGAAGATAGACTCATTATAGAAGTTCTCAATATGGCACCAATATCCTTGTACGAATTACAATGTCAGTTTGCTTTTAAGACAAATAAGTTTAACTGTGACTTCCGGGACTTTAACAGACATTGCCTAATACGTCTGCTACAAAGATATCTCACTTTAATGCTTTTAAACGACAAAGACATTAAAGGCGTACTTAAAATGATGTATTTATTTATTCTCGTACTTAAACTTACTGAAATAAAATGCACTTGATGTTGCGGTCATTTTGTCTTACAAACAATATATAAATTGTTGTAAGGGAAACACATAAATTGTAAGATAAAATGTTTGTTTAAATCATATAAATTATTCATTAGGAATTACTGTAAACATGTTCCATTTCTCGACAACACAATCAGGCAAAGTTGGGTTTCAAAGGAAATTTAAAAAAAACTCAATGTGTGACTTTTCAGTTCATACGCAAAGAAATTTTCTGTTAAACAGTTGCTGGTTTAAATGGAATAAAAGACCATTTAAAAATTTTTCATGTTTGTACACAATATGAGATATTTTTAAGGTGTGTCTTTGGCCTTTAATTTCCTGGTCCCGTAAATAGATGTCAAAAGTAAAAATGGTGTGTTCAATATCATATTGCTCTTGTTGGCATTTGTGAATTTTTTGTGTTGCTTAAGTTTGTGTCTGGTTGCAAACAGAAATTTTAGGGATTTTTAGTTTTAACTATTTTTCTTTACTGTTCTAATTAGGTGGATGAACCAGATATATTTTTTTCCAGTCCGTGGTTTTTCCAGCATAATCATGAAATTTCCGAAAACCTTATCAAGATTGACGTGGTAGACTTTTGTCTTTCGCTTCGGAAGTTTGAACTCAACATGTTAAGTGTTTTCGTGCTTAAAAGCATGGGGTTCAAAATTGTACTCAATTAAGTTGTACTTCTTTTTAATAAATTAAATACACTAGGGGCCGGTTAAGAAGAAAGCCTATTACCTGTTTTATTATACAATAATGATTTCAATAAATCAACAAAACAAAATTTACAATTAATGGTGAAGTATCTTTAAACAAAAATCTTTCATAATCTTTTTAAGGAAACATGTATTAAAGAGTTTTCGTTGAATCCAACAATTTACTCATTACAAACATAGTTCAACCTTCATATCAGTTTTAAGTTCAGTTAAAAGTTTTCGTGCAAAGATAGTGTTGCAAAATTGTTTAATACAGTTAGAAAACAACATGTGCAGGTTTGAGTGATGAAATTCGTTTTATTTTAAAAACTTTCCACAAATTGCAATGACTGAACAAATTATCGTGTTCAGAAAACTTGACATTCACTTCAGAATTGTTTTTGTTGGATATGAAGCAGACACAGAATGAATGCAAAGTGCTGTTAATAGTGTTTAACACAATTATAACGCATGTGCAAACCATCATCTGCTAAAACAACTGATGGAGCAGAATGTAATTCGGGATAGAATTAAAAGAAGTCAGTCAAAATAAACACAATGAAGACATATTCAAAAGCCAGGGCTGAAGGTTATAAAACTGAGATTGGAAACCAGTCTAAAATCTCAAGCATCCGATTGGCTGAAATGGCGGCTGGTCGCCATTTCAGCCAATCAGATGCTTGAGATTTGAGACTGGTTTCCATGCTCAGTTTAATAACCTTGGGCACAGAAGTAGGAGTAGAAATGTCACACAAGTTAACTCCATTGTATTAACAGCTTTGATGGTCTGGTCTTGAGAATTGAATAACGTTTTTTTGCGTTTCATCGATGAATGAATAGTCAGAATAAGGTTTAACATTCAGAAATTTCATAGATCAATGAAGCGCAGAAAAAAAAAGAAATTAAATTCCTTTAATTTTAACTATCGAAAACTGTTCTTGTATTGCTCATTTTTTTTATTTTGAACCTTACTGATTATGTTGTTCGTATATCATATATATTTGCGCGTATTTGTCTAGAAAATGTGTGTGTATGGGTTGGAACTTGTTAATTAACTTTCTCATTAGAACCTGATACATCATTGAATCTGATTATAATATTCTAAAACTAATTTGTATAACAATGCATTTTTTTCTAAAGTTAGTCTAATTTAAATTTTATCGTGATGCGGTCAGATACGTTAATATTTATGTATAGAAATAGCATGCATACAGTTTCATCGTAAACGGAATGCTGGAATAGTTTTTATTCATGCGTGCACTTACCTATCAATAGCTATGGCCATGAATGTGAGGACGCTGACAGATATCGTGCACGGGGAAATAAAGCACGAGAATTTGCAGAAAAAAGTTCCAAACCACCAGTCTTGGTACATCAGAAAGAGGAACGTAAATGGCAAATTCAACACAGAGATCAAAAAGTCAGCAATCGCTAAATTTACTAAAAAGTAGTTAGTCACTGTGCGCATGCGTTTATGCGCTAACACAATCCAAATGACGATAAGATTTCCACCAGACGATATTATCAAAATTGTTATGAACGCTAAAAAGAATACTGTTTGTTGCCACCATGGTAACAGAAATTGGTAAAGAAAGTTGCTGCTATTGTTTCCATAGGTGATGTTGACATACGACGGAAGCTCTGAGACATTTTCCGACGGAAGTGACGTCATTTCGTTGCTAATACTTCCTCTCGTTTCATCCATGCTTAATGATCACCTGCAAAGACATAAAACTTTAAATTTCCGGTTTTTGTTTTCTATAATTTTTTTTCTAAAATATTTGAAAATGGAACAAATTAAGCACCGGACACAGCAAATATGAAACTATTGCGGGCTTGGTATGACTGACCCTTTTCTTTGAAATCATGGAACTGCATATTACTCCCCACGTAGCCTTAACCTGGCTTGAGTGCCCTTGAAAAGGCTCAATATTGATATAAGTGTCGTGTTTGGTCGCTGTCAATATTCTCTTTTCATCTATATCAATATCTACACAAGTAAACAATATACGTTTTGATTCATTCCAAAAGATGAACCTAGAACCTACCTAACCTGCAATATTTTTAGATTAATTTCTACCCACAAATTTAATGGCGTTAGATCTCCATATAAATCGATGCGTTAGCCGTAACATTAAGGAGACAAAAGTGGTCTATACGCAACAAAATAGAATTTTGAAAAAAGACATTAAATATTGTAAATCATGGGGAACCAAAAACTTTAAGTGAAACAGAAGTATTGTAATAAATATGTTTTACAATACTTTTAGCAAACAAAAGTTGTGTGTTCAACGATCTTTAAAAACTATATGTCAGAACTAAGATTTATGAGTAATTTTAGGGGAAACATTTAACATCCGTAAAACGGCACAAAAATACCTCCTGTGATCCTGAAATATATAAAAAGAACCTTATAATTCACCGATGAAAGGTATATAAAATACAGCAGGCTCGGTTTGATTTAGAGTGTTCATAGGCATTAATGTAAATGCATATTACTGCCTTCGCCGCCTTGCCCCTGGTTGAACTCAACTCAGCTTCTATGCAAGTAAACAGTTCTCTATTTTGATTTTCTATTAAATTATTGCTACTGAACAGCAAACCTTAATTACTTTAATACTTCTACATATCATATTATATGTGTGTTTTTCCACTCATTTTCTTTGTAAACACACCGTTCGTTAATTAAATCACCATGTCAGGTGAACATATGAATATGACATTTTTGCCGTGTGTACTCTTGTAATCCACTGTGCCCAATGTTATAAAACTGAGCATGAAAACCAGTCTCACAAGCATCTGATCGGCTGGCGACTGGTTTCTAATCTCAGTTTTATAACCTTCAACCCTAGTCTTATAGTTAATTTATGAGTTAAACATTAATGAAATAACAAACCGTTTTATTGTTGCAGAAACTCATTACAAAGCTTTTATATATGTTCCGGTCAATTCATAAAACAGTAATGTCTTATACTGTCTAATAATTGTTTTACTCTTTTCTGTTTAGATAAGATGAAAAGTACTGCTAACTGAATGCTAGCCATTCTCATTGATGCAAAATTGCAGCTGTTTTTGAAGTGTTCTAATGCAATCTTCATAGAACCAAGTGTAAATGTAAGATGCCATTTAGTAGAATGCCTTTCAATACAAAAAAAGTAGTTCCGTTAAATACCCAGTTAAACCAGCTTCATATATCAGTGCCCAAGGTTATAAAACTGAGCATGGAAACCAGTCTCAAATCTCAAGCATCTGATTGGCTAAAATGGCTACCAGTCGCCATTTCAGCCAATCAGATGCTTGAGATTTGAGACTGGTTTCCAATCTCAGCTTTATAACCTTCAGTACAGTTTTCCATATTGAAGAGATGAAAGGGAATTTCAAGAGTAGCCAAACACGACACATATGAAAATATTGCAGACTCGATTTTATTGAGCCTGTTTATGGACAGTAATGGAAAAACATTCTACAGTACAAGCCACCTAGTCCCAGATTGAGCGCAACTCAATATTTACACAAGTCAGCAGGTAACATTTTTATCTATGCCAAAATGGTGTACATATGACGGTGAACATATAAAAGTGGATTTGCCTTAAACGGAAAAACAATCATGGGCAAAACTGAATAGAAGTATAATCCTCCAAGAATCTTCAGTTATAACATGCCCACAAAAGCTTACTGAACAGAAATTATTTTCGACAGGAAATATTGGAGAATTATAGCTTGATATTACAACAAAATCAGTGTAAATTGTCTTCAGAACTTTTATGAAATAAGAAAGTAATCCAATAACGGCGAACACCTTTCACAACACGCAATAATCATTTGGGACTTGAATATGATTGAAAAACATGCAACTGTGTATTGTAGCTGAACAAATGTGTAAATGAACATAATTCCTAGAGTTGATTAAGACATGCAAGTCTGCTGGATTAATGATTTATAATATTTCATCTGTGAATTTCATCTGAAAGTTCTTTTTTGCACGAACGAAACATTATTGACGTTTAACGTTAAAATTTATTTAAATATTTGAATGAGACAAATGGTTCTGATTTCACATGTGAAACGCGATTCCACAACTAGTTTAATTTAAAAACAAACTGATTTTCAATTACGTGCCAATTAATGTGACACCATCATTAAAAAGTAAAGCATGCATCATATTTTTAAATAGATAAAAAGGAACTTTGAACGCAACCGAACTTGACAAATATAAAAAATAATTGCTAGTTCAAAATCTAATTGAAATCGAAATTTTTAGTATTTACATAAGATTTTAAGCACAAAAACCTAATAAAACCTGGGGCAAGCTATCTCCAATCTGTCGATATTAAGGGATCACCTATATATAGCAGTTTGTGAAACATTATTTTATCTTAATTTACTTCTTATCTTTGCATAAAAGTCTTTCAAATTGTTGAATTATAGTTTATACAAGACTAGTGTTGGGAATACATGCCCAAGTCGGACATTCAAACATTTTAATGTATGTTACTTGCAATTAAAAATGAATAACACTTAGAAAAAAACTTCTCAAACCGCTCTATAGAAATACTACTCAATTATGAAATAAATTCAAACTTTTAATGATAATTAAATTCCTAGTCTCATGCACCTAAGTTTAATTTGTACTTCCTTTTCAGTATCGTTAACTGACTGTGTGGGAATGTGTTGGTTCATGAAGGGTTTCTTTTCAATCCATATTTTCCGAAACAAATATCGCTGCCATTGTACATTGTACAATAATATTTCAAAACACACATTAAGCTTTAAAACGCAGAAGTATGTAAACAAGGTCCCTGGGGAAAGAATGCATTCCATACAAAATCTTATAGTTTCCATCTATCAAAATATCTTAATGACTGCGTTAACAACGTTTGTGTCGATATAAGCTTACATTTTTCCTAACCAGATAAAAACAACTCTTCTTTGAAGAAAACAGGAGAAGAACGATCAGAGAAATTATAAAACAAAATAATTTGAGATAAAAACAAAAGTTATGTTAGATAATTAATTGGCGACTAACTGCATTGAACAGATGCACGTCTTTCATAGCACATATTTTCCTAAACAACTGACAGGAACACAAAGCCAATAATGAAAGCATTGCTTTAGGTTTCTGTCATTCATAATGGTGGTAGATTGATAAAAAACGATATTATAAGATAACAAACCTGTTATTTTAGTGTGAAAGAAATTAATTTGGACATTTTTGTTATATAATGATTGATCAGTCAGACGATAGTTGATCGATCTACGATCTATTATCAAGAAAGCAAATTTTATAAATCTACCCTAGTGCTATCTGAATCGCAACTTTTAACAATTGAACCATCTTGAAAATTGCAAACCTTTCCGATAGATGTTTGCATAACTAATACAAAATAGTGTTATGAGAGTTTCCCGTATTATTTTGCGGAAGTTTCGTGTGTTTGTAGAGTTACTGCTTATTGTATAAATGTGAAATTTAACATTCAAATATTGGGCACATCACGGGGAAGGGTTTCTTCGAAAAGCTTACGTCAGTTTTAGAATAGATGTCATACATTCTAGCAGATGAATTGCTCATTTGGCATTTCGCGTTAAACAGTACACATAAGATCCTGATCAGACGAAATGTTAATGTTTTTGCAGAAAAAATAACGCTCTGAATCAAGGTGTCTAAAAGTTCCACGCAAAAGATATTATAGGCTTAAAATGTGAGAAAGTACGTTGTGGTGTGCTATTGTAAATATAAGGTCGGGTGCGAAAATGACAAAAAAGTAACGTTATGGTAGCTCTGTTGGAAAACATGGTCAAATGTTTAAATGATGTTATTGTTTGAACATTTATTGAAGTCACATCACTGGTTTGCAAGAAGCACAGAGTATTTGTCGTATACTCATGGACAAAAGTCTTGCCCGGCATGGTGTTCAATAATATCATTAGAACGCTTGATTCTAAAATGCCTATTTTAACACATTACTCTACCGGCATAAATTTTATGTCGATGGAAAATGGACATCAGTAAACGTTCAATGAAAAAAGAATTTAGTACAGTAATGTGTTGAAAATTGGCATGCAAAAAATTAAAATTTTCATACAGGACAATACTTTTGTTCATAAGTATAGTTTGCTTGGAAGTCTTTATGTAAAGCGTAGGATTGGTTATTGCTAACATTATATATATATGGTCATTATTTGCTATTTGCATTCATCCCAAGAGTGCACTTAAGGCACAATTTTGTCTCTTAATCTATTCAATATGTAAACAATGTTTGTGTAATAGGAAGGTTAATGCAACATCCGAGCTACTTCAGTAACAGTTATGGGAAAATTAAGAAATTATCCGAGCTACCCCTGGAAACCAGTAACCAATAGTTTAAAATATAACAAGAGGGCCATGATGGCCCTATATCGCTCACCTGAGTACAAAAGTAATCTCAGTTTTACCCCAGGGCCAACATTTAAATAATGCTGGTAAAGGGTCTTTTCACAATACTCAACACGAAATATCTAAGGTCTAGTCGCATTAGTTTCAAAGAAAAATGATTATTTATGTTTTCCTATATAAATCAATGTAAACTAAGAGAACCCTGGGGCGTGGCCAATTTTGGCCAAGGGGTCATAATTTGAACAAACTTGGTAGATATCTACTAGACAATGCTACATACCAAATATCTAAGCTTAAGGCATTGAGGTTTCCAGTAAGAAGATTTTTAAAAATTGCCTTTTTTACATATTAAGGGCCCACGGGGCGGGGCCAATATTGACCCCAGGGCCAACATTTAAACAACGTTGGCAAAGGGTCTGTTCACAATACTCAAAACTAAATATCTAAGGTCTAGTCCTGTTAGTTTCGCAGAAAAATGATTTTTCATGTTTTCCTATATAAATCAATGTAAACTAAGAGAACCCTGGGGCGTCCCCAATTTTGGCCCAGGGGACATAATTTGAACAAACTTGGTAGACATCCACTAGACAATGCTACTTACCAAATATCTAAGCTTAAGGCATTGAGGTTTCCAGTAGGAAGATTTTTAAAGTTTTCCTTTTTCACATATTAAGGGCCCCCAGGACGGGGCCAATTTTGACCCCAGGGCCAACATTTAAACAATGTTGGTAAAGGGTCACTTCACAAAATTCAACACTAAATATCTAAGGTCTAATTCTATTAGTTTCGGAGAAAAATGATTTTTCATGTTTTCCTATATAAATCAATGTAAACTAAGAGAACCCTGGGGCGTGGCCAATTTTGGCCCAGGGGACATAATTTGAACAGACTTGGTAGACATCTACTAGACAATGCTACATACCAAATATCTAAGCTTTAGGCATTAAGGTTTCCAGTAGAAAGATTTTTAAAGTTTGCCTTTTCACATATATAGGGCCCCCGGGGCGGGGACAATTTTGACCCCAGGGCCAACTTTTAAACAAAGTTGATAAAGGGTCTCTACACAATACTCAGCACCAAATATCTTAGATCTAGTCCTATTAGTTTTGGAGAAAAATGATTTTTCATGCTTATCCTATATAACTTTATGTAAACCAAAAGAACCCTAGGGCGTGGCCGATTTTGGCCCAGGGGACATAATTTGAACAAATTAAGTAGACATCCATTAGACAATGCTACTTACCAAATATCTAAGCTGTACGCATTGTGGTTTGTGGGAAGAAGATTTTTGAAGATTTCCTATATGTCTATGCAAAATGAAGTGACCCCTGAGGCGGTGCCAATTTTGACCCCAGGGAAATAATTTGAACAATCTTTGTAGAGTTCCACTAGAGGGTGCTAAATGCCAAATATCTAAGCTCTAGGCCTTGTGGTTTCAGACAAGAAGATTTTTAAAGTTTTTCCTATATAAGTCTATGTAAAATGAAGTGACCCCTGGGGCGGGGCCAATTTTGACCCCAGGGAAATAATTTGAACAATCTTTGTAGAGTTCCACTAGAGGGTGCTAAATGCCAAATATCTAAGCTCTAGGCCTTGTGGTTTCAGACAAGAAGATTTTAAAAAAATTTCCTATATAAGTCTATGTAAAATGAAGTGACCCCTGGGGCGGGGCCAATTTTGACCCAAGGGAAATAATTTGAACAATCTTTGTAGAGTTCCACTAGCGGGTGCTAAATGCCAAATATCTAAGCTCTAGGCCTTGTGGTTTCAGACAAGAAGATTTTAAAAGTTTTTCCTATATAAGTCTATGTAAAATGAAGTGTCCCCTGGGGCGGGGCCAATTTTGACCCCAGGGAAATAATTTGAACAATCTTTGTAGAGTTCCACTAGAGGGTGCTAAATGCCAAATATCTAAGCTCTAGGCCTTGTGGTTTCAGACAAGAAGATTTTTAAAGTTTTTCCTTTAGGTTGCCATGGCAACCAGAGTTCTACATGGAATTGATTTCTTTAAACAACTTTGGAAGAGCTTCATGCAAGGAACATCCGTGGCAAGTTTCATCAACTTTGGCCCAGGGGTTTAAGAGGAGATGTTGTTTAAAGCAAAAATTGACGACGCACGATGCACGTCGCACGACGGACACAGGGCGATCCTAAAAGCTCACCATGAGCACAAATGCTCAGGTGAGCTAAAAATGTGCATATCAAATATGACCACATCCAGAAAAGAAAACATCCGAGATACTTTCGGAACCGAAAACGGGGAGGTTAAGAAAACATCCGAGACTCTTCTGGAACTATACTTTCGATAACTCATATTCAGAATCTGAGAACAATTGTAATATGGTAACAGCCGTATTTTTTAAAAAGAGCCTAATATACACAAGTTTAATATATTTGGACGCCGACGCACTGCTTGTCTTGTTTAGCTAGCCATTGCAATCAAAAGACAAAAGATGTCTTTGTGATATTAAAGGAACAATTGGTTTTCATGTATGTTTTTATGACATAGCTTCATTGTTTGATGAGAACAGATTAACTGGATCTAATTTCCATAAATCTGAATATTTTCTGTTCTTTGTTGGTAAAACATGTGGGTGATCACTGGTTTCCTTCAACACAGATCATTAACATCAAATGTAAATAACCAGATTTATTGCAAATTAGCTCCTACAATTGTCAACCAGATATTGTCGTCGTTGTTAATGAAGCAGTAAGCCTTTATTTCTTAAGCAGCAAATAGCCATTATGGTGAAAAAGTAAAATATATTGTTTTAGAAAAAACTGCAATAGTTAATCATTCGTTTATTAACATTCTTTCACCAAATTTCAAAATGAATTTTTATTCATAGTTATTTTGCATTAAGACTTTTATAGAATAAATAACTATTTTTAAATGCGTGTAAACATTAAGAAGTGTTAAGTATTGAAATGCGCTCAACCCGGGCTATGCGGCACGAACACTATTATGCATTTCCATCACTACCTATGAACGCGGGTAAGATACTTGACACAAAAACCGACCGCCAACCACAAGCTATTCCAATTACAGCTCTCTTACGGCGCCCACAGCTGATCGCGGGAAATACGGTTAAAATACCGTACAAACCACGTGTTTTGGTGTTATTTTTATAGCTTGTGCAAATACTTTAAATAAAACATGTCGAAACTTCCGAAGTTTTAATAAAACCAGAACTCTTTTAAAAACTAGTAGTTTTTTTTTCAAAATGATCAATTTCATCTAATAATCAGCCTTCAAAAAGTTGATAAAGTGTATCTAAATATTCACATAGAAAAAAAAGAATCGATATCCAGTGCAGCATTTAAAAAAATGAGTTGGCCTATTATATTCATTCATCTTTATTGGCAAATCGGCAAAATCTTGCCTTTGGCCATTAACAATATAACAGATATGGCAAAGACAGAACAAATAGAATTTAAGCAAACAACAATAACACAAAGCAACGATTAACATGATAAAGACATCAATTGGTATATAAGCACATAATAATAACATAACGCAAAGCATTATTTCACATGATACAGTCGTGACAAAAAGTACATTAAAGTAGTCGTTTTTAAGAAACAGCTTAAGGTTGTAGGGTATGACTACGTGAATTCATTGCATCCTTTAAAAATTTACTTAAATTAATTATTTTACTTTTTGATAACATGATACTATCAAACTATGTAATGTAGGCCATGAAAAGTTCCTTAAGTATTTGGATCTCAAGTCGGCATATTTGGGACAGTATAAAAGAAAGTTGTATTCCGATTCGATGGCATTTTGGTTACGAACTCTACATTATCTATTTTCTCTACTGGTATTATTATATCTACCCGTTTCGATTTCCAAATTATGTGAACACATCCTAAATCGTTTAAGGTTTTTACGAAGACTTTCAGAATTTAATATTGATAAATATTCTTCGGAGCCAAATGTAACCTTAAATCTATTATAATAGTTTAATTTGGGCATATCTCTTATCGTTTCTGACCATTTTTGTACAAACTGATCCCGAATACGTTGCTTTAATGATGGAAAATAGTTCATTTCAGTATCAAAATTTTCGTAAAGATATGAGAATCCCAATTTATCAATAAAAATTTTCATTGTATTAGCCCAGTTAGTATTATTTGAGCTATTCAGTTGTTCGGTGTATAAGTGAAATGTTGGATAATTGAGGTTTTTATTAAGTTTCAACCAATATTTTACTGCTCTTTCTTTACATAAAACTGAAAGCGGGTATCTTCCTAATTCTCCATATACTGCATAATTTGGGGTTTGATGTTTGACCCCTAGAACATATTTGCAAAATCTTATGTGCTACTTGTCGATTTCCTTGAACTCGTAAACACCATATATTTCAGACCCATACAGTAAAATCGGAAGCACCATTGTGTCAAACAAATAGAATTTAGTTTTAATATCAAAATCGATTCTGTCAAATAATACCAACAGGTTATGGTATGCTTTAAGAGCTTGTTCATATAGAGCGTTCACTGCCTATAAAAGATTACCTGTATAATATAGTTTAACACCCAGGTAAGTTAAACAGTCGACTCGTTCTATCTTTTCATCGTTAATATTTATCAATTTCCATATGTTCTGCGCTTTTACGTTGTTCAAATATACAGAGTTTTGTTTTCTTGACATTAATTTTCAACCCCCATTTTGTTAAAAAATTACATAAATTAGTTAGTTGTGCCTGTAGGCTTTCAGGATCAGTAGTACACAAAACCGTATCATCTGCAAAAAGTATTAAATACATGGATAATAAATTAATATCATTTTCTGTCAAGTTACTAAAATCAATGTTTTTCGTGACATCATTTATAAACAAGATAAATAGCAAGGGAGATAATGGCTCTCCCTGTTTTACCCCGAGAGTGACATAAAAAAACTCAGATATATTTACATTAGACCCTAACTAGTTACAAGACTTTACATTGGAATAAATAGATTTTATTATTTTTTAACATTTTACAACTAATACCTGACTCTACTAATTTTACCCAGAGTGCATCCCTTAAAACAGTATCAAAGGCACGCTCATAGTCAATAAAAATACACCTGAGTTTCTTATTATTAGATAAAACCTTTTGTATAACACTGTGAAGAATAAAAATTGCGTCCGTAGTTGACTATAAGTATCATGCACGAGTGCGAGGTGAAGATCTGTCACCGAGGGTTAACTGTTTTGCGGGAACGAGGCTCTGCCGAGTTCCCGCCAAAACAGTTCACCCGAGGTGACAGATTTTTCTATCTTTACCGAATGTCTCATGCAAGATACTTTTTCTTGCATACCTTTTATTATGTATAACATTTCTGTGTAAGTATACAAACTTTTTTTATTTTTCTTATGTTGAAATATTGACATTACCTTTATAAATGACGTCACTAACTTGAATATATGACGTCACTCACGTGACTCATTCTACATGGGGGGGGGGGGGGGGTTGTAGGATCGAAATTTCCTACACGGGTGAAAACACCGGATGACCTGATCTGGTATGCAAGAACTACCATCTCTAAATCCAAACTGCGCGTTTGTAAATACATCTTCAGTTTCACACCATTTATTTAATCGGTTTCTTAGCAAAAGCGAAAAATTCTTTGACAAAACATCAATTATCCTAATACCTATATAATTTGCAGTGTTTTTCATGTCACCTTTCTTGTGTATTGGAACAATAGCATTATTACACCATGATTGCGGATAATGACCAGATTCGTATATTTTATTGAAAATCAAACATAAATATGGACTGATAAAATCTTTGGAATCGATGAAAAAATCTGCTACATTATTCTGCAAATCACAGCTCTTATTTCGTTTTAATGTAGATAAGACTTTGGAAATTTCTTCAATGTTAAAAGGTCATGATATATGCATTTAACAGTTATCAAAATGCACAATCTTATTTATTCATATAGCTAATTTTGCTCGGAAAAAAGTTGCTTAAATTATTTAAATAGTTAAGACAAAGATCTACAGTTGCTTCTTAATTCCCATCAAAATATCTGAATCGAACCGAATATTAAGAGAGCCAACTTTAATTCAGTTTTTTAATTTTAATAGTTAAGCCTAAAGCCTAAGCTAAATTTGTGTCAAAGTGTCTGTTTGATTTGTACTTTTAATTTTCCCATATATTATTATATGCTCTATTCGTTTAATAAACGAAGTGAGCATATAATAATATTTGGGAAAATAAAACTTTACACTGTAATATGACATAGTATCGCTAAGTAAAAAGTTGCCGTTAAGTAAAAAGAAGCGATATTTGAAGCATATGCATATATAAGGGGTTTCATAAAACTACTAAACTTGTAAATATATAGTAGTGCAAAATGCAAGTTAAATCAAAATTAATACTAATGGCTCCAACACTCACTTATAAAAGTAAGCCTTTGAGCAAAGTTTCATGTCATTTTATTATATTTTGACAAATGCAATTAAATCATTGATTACATTCGTTGGAAACTAACTTTCATCGAGGATTTTGTGTGCATATTGATCAGCAAATTAATCATAAAAATATATGTTATATGATGTAGAAGAAAATGAACAGCACGAAGGCAAGGGCTTATGCATTTGCGTTTTAAAACAATCCACGAAATGTAATATCCACAAATATTTATGCATTGACTGTATCTTAATTTAGAAATGGTTGAAGCCCTCACTGTTATTACTATTTGCAGACAATATTTGTTCCTCGTCATTAAAAATAATTGCAAAGCTACAAGGAAGAACATAACGATGTTAAATAAACAATAAAGAAAAAAGTACTCTTCATAAAGAAGGTATTACTGACACAGATGTCTGTTTTGGCATTCCAACATCCTCAATAAGTTATCCATGTTCAAAAAGAGATATAAATCCACATATATTATTTGACAGTTTATGACTTTGGTAATAGAAAACAACAATGTATTAGTTTTTTAATACTGAACATTTTAACTAAATCAGCAAGAAAGTACAAGACGATGGTAGAACAAAACTCTTTAATGCCTCATCTGTGAAAATTTGGCTGTTTCGAATGACCACTATTAAAGTAGTGTTTTCAGTTTGAAGAAAACGAAAAACAATAACATACTTTTAAAGACGATTGCTACATAGTTTTGCAAGTTGTTCAACCTAAATGTATGCGCAAACATGGTTTGTGACACAATCATAAAAAAACGCAGCCTTTATACTCGATTTTTATCAAAGCATGTGTACGTAACAGAAAACATCACATCCAACGTTTTATGATGGATCTTTTGAAACATTGCAAAAAATAGTCTGAAAGTGATTCTTTCTAACACCGCCAAATCCTTCGCCATCCCTAGCAACGGTTTAACCGGAATTCTATCCTTGGACCAAATTGACAGTTCTTACTCTTTTAGTACTCCAACAATTTTAACTGTATTAGGAAGTTTTGAGAAGAATAATGTTTGTTGTTTTTAAATTACTTTAAATAGGTCCTTCTTATAATAAAACACAATGCCAATTGAATTTATTATTTTATGTTAAGCGTTATATGTATACTTATTGTTGATAATCTTTAGTTAAATAAACCGATTGTTTATTTGTTTTACTTTTTACTATATGAGTAGCAAAGTATTATTTTTGTAAATGGACGATTTGATCGTTTTAAAAAACTGAAGTGATAATTATAACACCCCAATAAAGTAATGCAACTATTTCATGGTCAAACAGACAATCAAATGGATATTGTAAAAAGCACGTACAAGCTCTTTTGCTTTTGAGAAAGTAATTTTAAGCTATTAAAGCAAAATATGTCTAATTTCCTTGGTAATCAAATGAATCGATTCATAAAATAATTGAAATAAATTTACGAGGGTTGTTCGGAAAGTTTTGTTTGAGACAATATGATTTTCTCTGTAACTAATTATTGCTGCGCAGAATACTCAATACAAATTATAGTTTAATGTGTAATTTATCCGAGTAATAACTTAAAAACGTGCTTACGTTACTATTATGCATATAATCGTTTCCATGGCAACAACTGTCCACGCAACCTGGCGCACGGCGTATTTTCTTGTTATATTTTTTTCTTTCTGAATGAAAAGAGCCCCTAAAATTGTGCCATCCGTCGCATTTTTATGCCGTTCCTTCTTACTTTGGAACGTCATTTCCGCAAGTTGTTTAAGCCGTTATCTCAGACCGTTAAAGTAACACATGCGCGACAAGGCAGCGACTATGGAAACACCGTCAAAAGAAGAACAACGTGTTTTTTTATTTTTTTGCGTTAATCTTGGGAAAACGCCAACATAAACCAAGCAACTTCTAGAACAGGCAAACAACGGACGCACTGTTAGTTGGCCATTGATGTTAAGATGGCATAAGGTGTATCGTGATGGCAGAAAGTCAACAAAAGACACGGAAAGGAGCGGTCGCCCGTCCGTCATCGACGATAAAATGACAATTGCCAAAAACGCGCTTCAGTGCAATTGTCCCATAACAGGAAGAAAAGTTGCAGAAGTTTGCGATGTAGGTACGACCACTGCTCCCAAAATGTTAACTGATATACTTTCAATGTCACGGGTTTCGGCTTGAGAAATGTGTACGTTTTGAAGGTAGATACTTTGAAAAGGAGTAGAAGTTGACTTTTCTACAGTGACTTTAAACTCTGAAAATAACGGCAACGTCGGACAACGTCGTTGCGTGCGCCGGGTCACTGGTAGTGTCCGTGCCTAACTCTTTGTAGCATTCGTATACACGAAGCTATTGTTGTGAAATTTTAAACCATAATAAATGAGTTATTAAAGTAATACATAGTAAACTTTTGTTTGATTTTATCTTCCCAAAAGTTAGATATTGGCCTTGTCTCAAAACTTTCCGAACAACCCTCGTATAAAACAAACATCGACTAACTGTAGATAGCAGCAAATAAAGATAACAGAAGCTATTTTGTTTAAAGAAGAATACAATTAGAAGTGATATAATTCGACATAAAAGTAATTCTACGATTGATATTATTCCCTTTTAATCAGAAATAAGACAATGATGTTTCAAAATTAAATTATATGGGGCACATTCCGGGAAATAATGCCTTGTGTGACAATTTGTGACATTTAAGACTTAGTTATACTTGGAAAGAACACACATTTATCTTTTTTTCTTTTAAACTTTCGGGGATTTTTTTCTCATTCTTACTAATCACTATAATTATTTTTCCGCGAAATGCTTAATAAACAATGTCGTCGGGGATTTTTAACTCATTTTAACGCAAAAGTATCATTTTTACCGCGAAATGCATAATACACAGTGTCGTCTGCTCGACGTTATTTCAAGGTATAACGTGAATTTCTTGAAGACACCTTTAGCCCCTGATTTCATAGGATACTCCAACTTTACAGAAGCCATCTACGAGTATATATAAACAATGTTTTCCACTTTGAATCTTAATAGTTTAAAAAAAAAAGAAAATTACACCGTTAGACTTTCGGCCAAAACATATCTTTCAGTATGGAAACTATAAAAACAGCACAGTTATTTAGCTTTTATGTAATGCATTTACAAACTGAATAAACATCTGATTAATTTAACACTCAAAGCAAGAGTCCCTGGACTATCACAAGAGTTTTAGAACGATTCGTCTAGCGCCATTTATAATAATATAGCATAAAATTCAGCAAAGTAATAATAATATTTACGGCTAATTCCATCTTATCTTTTAATTGCCTTCAGCCGTTTATTATAATAGGTGATAGGAATTTAATAAATAAACACCAGCCAATCTGTAATCTCGTTAACTCATCTGGCACCAAGTGTGCTTCGATAAGCAACATACATGTACAACATTTGCAAATAAAAGCAAAACAATGTAGTCAAGTCATAAAACTTGTGTGATGAGTGATATTAATCTAAACGTTATTTTTCTTAACACTAATTTTCTTATCTTGTGAATCCTACAAAATGATCGAACAGTCACCTCAGTATTTTATGCATTCTTAGTGTTGAGTTGGGATAGGCAAAGTGAAATATTTATATCTGAAATTGCTACGACCAGAAAACACAGCCTCTCCAGTCAAAATAGAGGAAAAGAGAGCACGATTTTATAAAATGTTCAATTAAAAACACCATAAACAAATAACGTAAACAAGAAACCGTTGGGTTACAGACTGAACTGTCAGTGGAACCGGGAGATTGAAACCAAGTTCTAGGGTGCAAAAACCTCACACTTGCCCCCAACAGTTTCTCATACGAACAAACAAGTACAAGTCGTATTAATAAGTGCATAAGCACAAACCAGTTATCTTCTTATAACGGGCTATCACGTGACTGTCTACTTATCCATATCCAATTATACTTATCCAATAATTGATTTTCGTAGATGAATTTGGTTGTTCACTGAAGAAATCCCTCAGAACAGTTGTGGGCTAATTGGTTTACGTTATTGTCTATTATTGTCAATATCAGTACGCCGATTTCGTAAATAAAACACATACTTTATATTATTCTATTATTGTCAATATCAGAAGGCCACGTCATAAAAAGAAAGCAGAACCTTAATTCTTCTATTCTGGGGGGATATTTCGGGGTTAGAACGTAAAAGAGTGATTTAACACCCATTAATACAACCGTTTGAAAATATGTCATAACATTCAATTATACGAAAAATCCCTTAAATATTACATAAATACTCTATAGGTAAAGTGTAAAATATATGATATTAATGCGCTGTTATTGTTAATCAATAGATATATTTTTAATTTAAATTTCATCAGATGTCCAAGAACCAAAACTTATTAAAATATATTAGACTAAGTTAAAGCTCAGTTATACCTATTTTCTTAAGCTAGAACGTGAAATCCGAGGGCATTTCGTAGAAGTATGTATATTGATAGACTATTTCAAATCATAAAAAAATAATAAGCTATTTTCAATATTATTCCGCTGTTTGTATTAACCAAACATTTAACTTAGGTAGAAAACAAATACTACTCAAAATTTGATAAGGATCACTTAAAAGAATGTGTTTATTCTTTACATAAGGTTCAAACGAAAAAATATTTGCTGTGATTCTGAAAATTTATTCAATTGACAACAGCTTTGTGCCAAAAAAAGGAATGAACCGTTAAACTGTTGAAGTGGAACAGCGTTTAATTTGGTAGAGGCAATAATTCGGAATAAAACGGAAAGCGATCCCTATCAAATTTTGAGTAGTTTACACTCTGCTCATAGAACATTATCAAATTTTTCTTACAAAAATAAAATTAAATTTGCATGTTCATCATTTTAAAATTGATATTAAAAAACAAATAAAGATTTGTCTTCTTCCGCATCGAACCAATAGACTTTACATCGGTAGTCCTACACTTAAAAAAACCTTTTAAGTGAATTTGGTTCGAGGCATTCAGTCCTCTAGATCATACTGTTAGGTTATTCTCCATGTTTAATTTGTGCATATCATTTTGAAAGCGTAAAGTGCAGGCGTGAATAAATACCTCCTTACCCCTCCTCCCAAAGAAAAAGAAAAAAGAAAACAAACTAACATTCTACAAACAATCATAACAAGTCAGTCGTTCATTTTTTGAAGATATTCCTCTAAAATACACCAAAAAAATATTTTGATAACTGGTTGTTGATGTTGACTAGTTTATGTCAGTCTTCATGAAATTTGAATCAGCTGTAACAGAAGAAAAACAATATCTTAAATGAATTGCCAAATTATCTGCTTAACCGAACAAACACACAGCTGAATATTTGATATTAACTGCTCCCTGATAAACCACTTACGTGTGTCAGAATTTCACATCTTCCGATGAAATCAGGCGGAATTCAGTCCATCAAACACCACACGTATTTTGACAAGTCCGTCACACAACGTTATTCAAATTTTCCAAGACAAGCATTTATGTTTTCAATCATTTCTTAACATTATTTTGACAAGGTAATTGTTTTACAGTGTTTTGCATCGCGAGATTGTATTCTGTTATTATATATCGCGAGCTATTATTCCGGACACGTACGGTGAAATACTGCAGTATACGCACGAGTCTGCTCTAATCAGTAATTAATTGACAATTAAAGGTTCGATAAGCCGGGGGTTTTCTTTCTCGGTTTAATTACATTTGGCAATTATGTTGAAGAGGTGTACTTAATAGAAAACGATACTATTATAATGAGTCTGCATTGGTCAAGAAACCCATTGAGAGCTATCTGCGTTAACCATTTACTCTTTATATATGGAGTTTTACATGTTTCGCCTGTGTGACAAGCGTAGATTCAAATCAGACGTCTGATATAAATATACACTATTGAGTTTAAACATTTTATTTTATATCGATTGTGAAACAAGTTATTCTTAATGATATTAATAGTTCTCGGTGGCTGCTTACTGGGTTTAAACCAGGGTCCATTATCGCAAAAAAATCTTTATCTTAAACTTAGTTTTCAACTCATTTATTTTAAATCTGAGGAAATATTGGTTATTTACTTGAATACTTTATCAAAATTAAATAAAAACGTCTTATTATCTTCCATAAGTATTCCGTTATTCAATAACACTGTGTTTTTCTAAGAATTAATGTTTGTGTTCAAGCTTAAATTTATGAACATAAGCTCAAACAGATTTTATGAAAATTTAAAAAAGAAAATTCGGATAACAAATGTTAAAATCTGCATTTAAAACGATAATTTTTATTAACTTATTTTAAAAACCTAAATCAAATCACATAAGCTCTGTATCATTACTTTGAGGTGATTTTAAAATCCAACTCAATATTTTTCGTGATACTGGGGCTATTGCTCGCGCCGAATGAGTATTGGAGAACTGTAGAAGAACCCTGATATCATTCGAACCCGCAGTCTCCGAAGTCCGACGCTGTACCCATAGACCTCTGTTCGCCCATGCGATAAAAGCTTTATCTGTTGAGTAAGGGTTAATAACATTTTGGAAATAACTTCGGAATGAAAATCGAAATGCAAAATGTTCATACCATCGTACTTATCTAATAGTCATACATTTATTTGATAAAAGCGTCAGTTTACTTAGATAGATCATTCAGTTATTAATTGACCTGCGATAGATTATTCAGCATTAACTGTGCCCAAGATCATTAAAATAAAATCTGGAAATCAGTCTCAAATCTCAAGCATTTGCGACGAGTCGCCATTTCAGCCAATCAGATCCTTGAGATTTGAGACTGATCTCAAAACTTAGTTTTATGATCATGGGCCCTATGTACATCGGTCTGACGCTAGGTGGCGTTGGCAGTAATATCGAGT
Source organism: Corbicula japonica (assembly GCA_038501625.1). Classification (NCBI taxonomy): domain Eukaryota; kingdom Metazoa; phylum Mollusca; class Bivalvia; order Venerida; family Cyrenidae; genus Corbicula; species Corbicula japonica. The sequence goes on from JAZAYU010000010.1 coordinate 10,821,000, forward strand.
CTTATTACTCGTTCGTGTACTTTTTTTAAAATATGTTAATTTATAATGGATGATAATCGTATACGTAATAATACACTTGAATTGTTGACTGAGTCTTTAAATATGTTGTTTGTATTGTGTATTTATTGTGCATGTGATTGTCTTTTGTTTTTGGAATTATGCATGTGTCTTTGCCATGTTATAATGTTTATGGCCAAAAATGATTTTTTGCCGATTTGCTTTTGAATTTGAAACTTGTTAAACCGAGCAATAAGTGCCTGTACGGGAATACTTTTCACAGCCGCCACACAAAGTAATGGCGCAAACAACGCTACTGTGATATTAAAAGAGATAAAGAAATAATTTTGAAAGTCCTGAACACGACATAATATTTTAATCAAAAGGTTACAGGTTTAATTGAGCCTGTTTATTGGCAGCAATTCCATTGTGCTCTACTTTAGGAATATTACGATAAAACAGCTTGGATTGACAATTCTTATTATTTCGATGAAGCATTTATAATCGACCAGATATAAGAGCACTTTTTATAGGAGATCAGGATGCATTTGTAAAGGGCTTGTTAACTACAAAAAAATAAGCATTGTTAGTTAAATATGGGGCGCGTCACGGGAAACTTGTCTTCGCTCATTTTTTGACGTTTTAGTTGTTTCTATATTTGTAAAGATTTTAAAATTCTCTTTTTTTCATGAAATATAGGAGATCCTGTTTGAGCATTATTTATATAATCCGTCTGTCCGTATATAAAATCCATATTTTGTTTTGAAGACTGTTTATAAATCACAATCAGCAATCAGTTTTTATATGATACATTTATGTTTGTAAAAATAAATTTTAATTATAAATGGGTAATATTTATATTGTTGCAAAATAAAATTAGCTGCAAATAAAGATTATTAATCGAAATGAAAAAAAACAACACAATTTCGTAACGTATTTTAGGGTAATAAAATAAACATTTTTTTCAATTATACTCACAAGCTATAATATTATTTATCCAAAATACTGTTATCAGGTTTAACACATTTTAGAAGTGTCTCAGTAATTCCGTTTCCTTCTCAAGTCTCTTCAAGAATATAAAGCCTAGTGGGCACATAGACATCTTCCGTAGATAATGCTAAGCATCGTACTGTTTCCCGATTTCGCTGTCAGTTGAAGAAGCGCTGTAATCTTCGATAAAGTTTTTATACAACGGCTAACTTTGTTGCTGGGACACAGACCACGCGAGGAAATTATACTGTTGCGTTCATTTTACCCCAAGACGATGCAATTAAGTCCCTAAAATGTAATTACTCGCATGGAAGGAAATAAAACCGTTCGTGATTTAACAAGATATGAGACCACAGTTGCATTAGTGGTTATATTATTATATCATATACCCTATGAATTTAAAGCATTCTGATTGGTCGAGAGCTCCGTACTCGCGAGTCCGAAAAAAGTGATAACTACCCCGGGAATTAATAACTACCTTTGCTATCATCATCATCATCATCATCATCATCATCATCATCATCATCATCATCATCATCATCAGAATGCTTTAAATTCATAGGGTATATGATATAAAAAGTAAATACTAATGTTGAGGTCGATATGTAGTTTTGCTGACCTGGGTAGTGTGATATTGACCTCGGACTTCGTCCTCGGTCGATATCACACTACCCAGGTCCGCAAAACTACATATCGACCTCAACATTAGTATTTATTTGTATAGTAACCGCTGAAGACTGATCATGATCAAGAATCAAACACAGGCAATTTATACGCCTGAAATAAGAATGTTTCGAAAATTCTGCACTCGTTCCACGCTGCGCTGCCGGGGATCTTTCCGAAAAAAATGTAAATCAACAATTCTAACTTACTTTTCATTCTGAATGGAACACTAATTGAATTACTTAAAGCTCATGAAAAACAAAACATTCAAATTAAATGTTTGCGTCTTAACGAAAACATATGTAAAATGTCAGAAGTTGCACCTATTTAGTTTACACTAAGAAGGTGAATGAAAATGCACCGTGAACTTTAATGAGTTCGAAAATAGGTTAATAGATGAAAAGGGATCTTTGAAGACCCTCGACCACGTAAAAGCATTTCTATAATAATATAAATACATGGTTATTATTCGAAATAAAGAATTTGGATTCTAAAGCATTATTCAACAATTTCTGATAATGCTGAAACAATGTGATTGCTTAGTATTTACAAAAAAGGTGAAATATGCATATCAGGAATGGCCAGATTCAGAAAAAACAGCCTACCCACACAGTCAAGAAGAAGAGAGCGGGAGAGAGCATGGTTAATAAAATGACAAGTTTCAAACAATAAACACCAAACAATTAACAAAAAATGAGAACCCGAGGGGTTACCGCTTTGGAACGGTCAGTGGCAAATCAAATTGCCACTGGAGGATTAAACCAGGTTCTAGGGAGCACCAACCTCACACTTGCCCCAACAGGTTCTCATATCAACACACAAGTACAAGTTGTGTGAAAAAGAAAATGTGATTGTGTAGTATTTATAACGAAAATGTGATTGCTTAGTATTTATAAAGAAAATGTGATTGCTGAGTATTTGAAAGAAAATGTGATTGATAGTATTATAAAGAAAATGCGATTGCTTAGTATTTATTAAGAAAATGTAATTGCTCAGTATTTTTAAAGAAAATGTGATTGCTTTGTATTTATAACAAAATGTGATTGCTCAGTATTTTTCAAAACTTGATTCAGCAATTGTGACCAGTTTTAGAATACCCTTGCTTTACGAACGCATAAGTTGATTTTAATAGCAATTTAATAAAATAGAATAAACATGAGTTATTTTTTAATGTTTCAGATTTGAACAGTGTACTCTATTCCAAGTAGAGAAATTAAAATTTTGTTATCGGTGTTGTTAAAGCAATTGTTATATATAATAATATAAACACAATCTAATTATTCGACAAATAGAATTTGGATTCAAAAGCACTATTAAACAATTATTTATAATGCTGCAATAGTGTGATTGCTTAGTATTTATAAAAACAATGTGATTGCGTAATATTTATACTCTATTCCAAGTAGAGAAATTAAAATTTTGTTATCGGTGTTGTTAAAGCAATTGTTCAGTGTATGACTACTGTTCATAATACCAACTGGCGCGGTAAAACGTCAAAAATCTTTCTCAAAAAGACACCGTAGATAAGTATTACAAAAAAAGCCAGTTTGACTTAGTCTAAGAATAAAAGCTTTGCTTTTAGTCGATATTTGCATATCTCTTGACACTCTCTTTGACAAGTGTCCGACGTAATCTTCCAATTTAAACAGACTTGCTTATCTGTCACAGCATAACCGCCGAACAAACAATTTCGGATATAACAAATAAATAAAGCTGCTATTGGTTTGATTCATTCTGTATTTCAATAAATAGCTCTGTATTTCTCGGTATGATCGTGTGCAAAAGTAAGCAATTTAATATATAGAAATAAGTATAATAACAGTTATTGGTTTAATTTATTCTGTGTTTCACTAACTTGCTTTATATTAATAGTTATGATCTTTCGCAAAAGTATCATTGCTTGTTATCTGACAGCAACCACCTGCAAGCAAATAATACGAATGCCTTTATTCGCTGGGTTAATTTGTCCATTGATATCTTCTTATACATTGTACGAATGTCTTTTCTACTGGATTAATCTTCCCATTGATATATACACTGAACAAAAGTTCTAATTGGTCATCAATTGTATTTGTTTACAATGTATGCTAGTTTCGTTTCTTCCCTACGTCAAGAGAGGTTGTGGAAAGAACTGTTTGTCTTGAAATCAATTCTCTAATGTCTTTTTAATCTTTATTGATTGTTTTCTTATATGAATCCAACACCATTTACTTACACCGCAGGGTCAAAATTAGAACAGTCTTTCATTGAAAGGGAGGTAATTTTAAAATTTGATACTTTGAAGGGGATTTATTTAAACCAGTGTGTTGTTGATTAATAAATGTTTATGTTTTCCTACTAATGAGGGGTCCTATTAAAACAAACCAAGAAATTTAGAGCAAATTTCTGTTTTCCCTTTTTATGCAAGAAATGCATTTTTAGCAAAATTAAGAATAACTCTCATCAAACTGTTCCAAAGTCAATTATTACAAGATTAAAGTTTAAGTTGAAGACTGTTGTTAGCATATAATCATAAATAAAGAGTGAATTCAATGTCTTTCTAATAATAAAATATGGACAAAAAGTGACCAATTAGAACTTTTTTTGAGTGTATGTATACAAATGTCTTTATTCATTGGGATTTTTTGTCCATTGATATCAATTAAAACAGAAACATGCGACCACGGTAGACAAAACTCAAATAGCACATTTTACATTAGTAAATTCTTACACCTGATTAGACAGCGGAAAAGAAAACCAGGTTAGACATGTTCTGAAATCTACTGTACGTAGATGAATAATAAAATTCGATTTTATTAGACCTCGCAGAACTTTGCATTTACCATTACTACATATGAAGAGGTTCATTCAACACGAGCCTGTATGTTCTTTTGCTTTTAAATTTCATTTCGATCTTTGTACGCCGAAAAGGATCTTGTATTTTTCCATTATATTAAATGCATATAAACATGTTTATTCAAACAGAGCTTCGATATTTTAACAGTGTCTTTCAATGTTCCTTTTTCTATTTAAAGAGTAAATTAGTTTGAGCTGAATTCAATTTTGAACATCAGTTAAAAGTTAAAGGTAGTGTGACTCATATTTTATTTGTTCCGAATAATTTACACTTCTGACCTTATGCATTCATAAATGGGGGGCACCACGGGAAAAGGAACCTTCGGTCATATTTTGTGACAGTTTAGTTGTTACTATATTTAGAAAGAACTTACAACTATCTTTAAATTTCTCATAGCTATCAATTGATTTTTCACACATTTTGACAATAAAATGATATTTTTATCGCGAAATGCATAATAATCAATGTCTTTCAACTTTATGACGTCATTTCAAGGATTGACGTCAACTATCCGAAGGTACCTTTTCCCGTGACGCGACCCAAATAGAATAAGCCTTTTCAGACGAACACACTTATTGAAGGACCTTCTGTTATTAAATATCAATAAAAAAAGAGAAAAATATCTCAGTTTCAGATGAAACAATAGCTCAACCACAAAACTCCCTTAAAGTTTTAATTAAAAATTACATCCAAATGCAAAAAAAAACTAAACGACACAGAACATTGTTTTAAATTATTACATAAATAATGTGATACTGACAACAATAGGCTAAGCTTGTTTTTTTTGTCCAATAATTTTTAAAACTTATTAAATATGTGTAAAACTGATGTTTTGCCTTGAGTTTCCTGGCCGCGAAAATATTTAACAAATGAATATTTTTTTATATTTTTCTCTTCATGTCTGAAAGTTCTTTAAAGGGACAAATATAGTACTTTTCTTGACACCGCTAGATTACTTACAATGCAGCTGGCTAAAGAGTCAGCGTATTGCCAGTATCTCCATTATGGACAGTCCGGATGCTTAACATGTACCTAAATTAAAAAGTGGATTTTACGACTTGAGTCGTGTACTCTTATCTCGATTAATTTGAATAAATGAAATTAGCACTTTGTCAGTGATAATATTTTTGTGTAATTTATTGAATGAATGGACACGCTTGTAGCCTTGTGTTTAGCCTTGTTTGCTGTTTAGTTTTCTCGCCATCGTTGTAATACATTGGCGACAGTTAGGGTCATGCCGTATCAGTTAACTTAACGTCAGATAAATATTTCGAGAAACATTTAGTCGAATAAAGTATAAAATGATCTAAAACGGCTAATCTCTGGTTCTACAATATAATATGTAGTTGACCAAATACATACACCCAAAATTAAAGTAGGTCATAAGGTATTGAGCTTTAACAAGGTAATTATTAATTGACATTCTGATGTACTGATTAATTACAACAACGATCTGATACTATTAGGGAAATTGTCTTCCTAGTTTGCTTGGGAAAAAAACAACATTCTTAAGTGTCAGATCTATGTCATGTGTACTGAAATAGAAAACAATTCATTTATTTTAGTTTAATCTCTTATAAGAAATCAACTGATGCTGTATGATAGTATAATTGGTCAACTATGGAATGTAATTGAGAAAATCATAGGTCGTGGAAAGAATCAATGAACTTATGAGGTCATAACAAGACATTATCTCAGTGTTTGCACCTGCTTTGTATATTTTATTCATTGAAACTTGGCATGTAGTGTATAACGGTAACTGGTTACTATGATATTCATAAATTGCGGCACATATATTGACAACTCGAGACAAGTTACAGCATCGGAAATAAATGACAAGGTTTACTATGGTTTAATTTATCCTACAATGACCTTAAATGAACTGAAATATAGTTGAATTTAAATAAACTTAAACAAAATCACACATAAATCTAAAGGGTTCAAAGTTTTACAAGTTCGACAACTTGATAAATTTTACTATTATAATTAAAAAAAGTTTAATGAATTTTACTGTATAATGTATCTTACTATGGTCTCTGGACAGTAAATAAATATGAATTCCTGCCTATGAAAGGCTCAATAATAACGAGCCTGCATTATTTTCATAATTGACGTGTTCTATTGCTTACAAGACGAGTTCCCTTTTTCATCTATTTTAATGAACTGAAAATAGTTAAATAAAAACAGTTAAAAAAAAGAAAAAAATACATGCATCTAAACGTCTTCTCAAACTCGTTTATTTTTTAATTATTTATTGTTGAAAGTGTAAAAGTATCTGTGTTTAATTTTCTTGAATTATTCGTTCAAAGCATAAAGAGGTTGTTAGCAACTTGACTTGTGGTCTAGCAGCCATGATTTTATAGCACCAAGTGACTACACGTATGCCTTTTTGGAGGTAAAAGAAACACTCTTTACACGACAAGTTGTTCATCTAAAACGCGGCCAACCGAAACCGCATAGATGTCCTCAGGTAAAATGAAATTTTTAAATTGGTTCCTCAACATGAATTCTTATGTTATACAATGCAAAATTGAAATACAAAACGGCTCTTTGTTAAAGTGATGCCTTCTAAACTTATTATTGTTAGTGATGTATTGGTTACTTTATGAAAATAATAACATTATTATCAAGTTTCAAAGTTTCAAATTTATTGGCAATATCGGTAAATTGTTGCCTTTGGCCATTTACAACATCATAAATATGGCAAAGACAAGATACAGTTTACAAATAGTAAACATGGCATATTCAACATACAATACAAGAGTACATGCAGACAGTATACACGAAACAACAAAAAATAAGAAACAGTTATACCTAGTGATCGCAAATTGAATACACCGTCAAACATTTACTATTCTTAATGGTTACATATACAATGTAATAATACATACATGCAGGTAGCATACAAGACAAGAAAAAAAGTTATATCTGAAGGGTAATTGATCTCAAATTGAATGCATCCTTCAAAAATTTACTAATTTTAATTATTACATTTTTACGTTTAGAAGACATAAGATATGTGAATTTTGACAATGAAGGCCATGAACAGTTCCCAAGATGTTCATTTCTAATCACTGAATAATATGGACAGCACAGTAAAAAATGATATTCCGATTCAACAGCGTTTTGATTACACAATTTACATTTACGATTTTCTCTTAAAATGTTGTTATATCTACCAGTTTCAATCTCCAGATTATGGGAACTCAATCTAAATTGTGTATAAAGTTTTCTTAATTTATCTGACTTCAAAATACATAAGTAGTCTTCGAATATAAATGTAGTTTTAAATTTGTTATAATATTCTAATTTAGGCATCGAGTTTAAAGACTCTGACCAGGTTTGTATGAATTGGTCTCTAATTCGTTGTTTAATAGACGGAAAGTAATTAGCATTTGCATTAAAGTCAACTCTTAAAAATTGGAATCCTAATTTATCTAGAAAAATCTTCATAGTATTAGCCCAATTTTTCCTGTTACTACTATTACATTGTTCTGAGTAAAAATAATGAATTGGCGAGTTAACATGTTTGTTAATTTTAAGCCAAAATTTAACTGCACGTTCTTTGCTTATAACAGATAGGGGAAACCTTCCAAGTTCACCAAAGATTGCTAAATTAGGTGTTTGTTGCTTGACTCCTAGTAAGTGTTTACAAAAACGGATGTGTAATTTATCAAGTTCTTTAAAATCATATGCACCAAAAATTTCTGATCCATACAGTAAGATCGGAACTACCATTCTATCAAAAAGATAAAATTTTGTTTTAATATCAATTTCAATTTTATCAAATATTAACAACAGATTATGGTATGCTTTTAATGCCTGTTCTGCAAGCGCAGTAACAGCGTGAGATAAATTACCTGTATAATGAAATTTGACACCTAGATATGTAAATGTATCCACTTTTTCGATTTTAATACCATTAACAAAAATATCCTCATGGTTTACCCCCCTTCGTCTTTTTTCAAAAACACATACCTTCGTTTTATTAACATTAATTTTTAATCCCCATTTCTCAGAATAAATACAAAGATTATCGACCTGTAGTTGTAGGCTGCTAGGATCAGTGGTAAATAAAACAATATCATCAGCAAACAAAATCAAATACATTGATAACATATTAAGGTCATTTTCAGTAAGAGCATTAAAATCGATACATTTTGTTATATCATTTATGAATAAAATAATTAATAGAGGGGATAAAGGCTCACCTTGTTTTACCCCAAGTGAGACATCAAAGAACTCAGACATAATTGGTTTTGGTCCTATCTTAACACATGCTTTAACGTTGGTATATATACTTTTGATCATATTGACCATTTTACAACTAATACCTGATTCAATAAGTTTCACCCAAAGGGCATCCCTAATAACGGTATCAAAAGCCCTCTCATAATCAATGAATATACACCAAAGCTTTGAATTACTTGATAAAACCTTTTGTATAATCGAATGCAAAATAAAAATAGCATCAGAGGTAGATCGACGATCTCTAAAACCGAACTGGGAATCAGTAAAAATGTTTTCGTTTTCACACCAAGAATTTATTCTGTTTCTTAACATCAATGAAAATATTTTTGAAATAACATTAATAATAGTGATACCTCTGTAATTAGCTGGGTTCTCTTTATTACCCTTTTTGTATATTGGAACGATGAAACCTTTACTCCAAGACTCCGGATAACAACCTGTTTCAAAAATTCGATTAAAAATCAAGCACAGATAAGGACTGATAAAATCTTTTGCATCAATAAAAAAATCTGCGACATTATTATTCAAGTCACAACTTTTGTTTCTTTTTAGAGAAGAAATTGTTTTCTCGATCTCCTCGATACTAAAGGGTGCATCTAATTGATCAACATACAAAGTGCCTTCACGCTCAGGAACAAAAGTGTCAGCATCAAATTGAATATGTGGAGTATTTGATATATTTTCAAAATAATTATTAAATTCATGTATATTTATATTATTCAAACTTTTATCTTTCCTTTTATCGAATTTTTTGATGTACTTCCAAAATTTTCGCGGCGACTTGTGACTCATATCAGATAGTTTATTTTTTTCATTCGAATTATATATAAATTTAGCTTTCCGCTTAGTTTTGACAAAGTTACTACGAGAAGATAAAAATAGCAATTTATTTTCATCATTTGGTGTCTTACCTTAAATCCGTTTCCGCTCAATAAACAAACGTTTTGCCTCGCGACAATCACTGTTAAACCACGGCGCCGACCTTTTGCGTTTCTGCTGTTCGATACAAACAGTCTTACCAAAACATTGAAAAGATACATCATAGATTAGTTCTGACAAAGAATCAATAAAAACATCATTTGAAAATTCATTATTCTCTAACTTTTGAACAAGATTATCAAAGTCTGGCTTTTTAGAATGTAAAGTGTTTTGGAACTGTGTATTATCATTTGAATTCCAAAATAGCCTTTCACATTTCGATTTTTCATTCATAAAAGTTAATTTATTTTTCGCAACATAATTAAATGCAAAAGTGATTGGTGCGTGATCTGAAAATTCCGTTATATCATGAATACACAAAGAGCTCAACTTTGAGAAGTTACTATAATTTGTAATCAGATAATCAACGGTACTTGATACAGGTTTATTTCGATACAGTCAATGAAACGTACATTTACCGTTTTCTAACCTGCCATTGCAAATATTTAACGAATTTTCTTTAAGCAAGCCTAACAATTTTAGGCCATACCGATTAATCATTTTATCATCATTTTTTCGTGGGGGGATATCAAATGGCACATCATCCGGCATGAATATGTAACGGTCTAGGTGTATGTTTTCAATAGAGTCTGATCTATCACCTGTCCTGGAATTCAGGTCACCCGTTAAATAAACATGTCCGAGATCATTGTACCGACGAATATCATTATTTAAAATTTCAAAGAAATCATAATCAAACAGCTGGGAATTCACATTCTTATACACATTTGAATCCTCTGGAGGAATATAGCATGTGCACCAGTATAGATCATTTTCAGCACCAATCATTTCTTTTTTAATTTTAAACCACACTATACCATTTAGGTTTAAATTGACTAATTCAATGAAATTTGACAACACTTGTTTGTAATAAATAATTACACCACCGCTATTACGTTTCGCCGCACTGTTACAATTAGGGCGATGACACTGAAAATATTCATAACCATCAATATGCAGATTAGTTGTTTTACAGTGCCAGGTTTCTGAGAATAAAAGAATATCAAAATCAGAGACAAAGTTTATAAATTCATCGTCACTAAGTTTCGATCGAATACCCTGCACATTCCACAGAAGGAAAGACAACTGTTTCTGATCATATTCCTAACCTGATGACTCCATGTTACTCACAGGGCGTGTCCTAGTATTCTCAGGGGGTGGGATGACAACATGCTCCAGTTCTCTGATCGGAAGGGATTTCACAGTATACATGCGATTATCAATGAAAAGACGATCTCTGTCTAAAACGGCCTGTTTTTTAATATGCCTGGCTTTTAACATCCAAGGAATTAACAATTTTCTCCTCTCTTGAATAGATTTAGGATACTGGTCATTTACACCAATAGAAATAGAGTCTTTGTTATCCAGAGCTGATTTCTTCACTTGTTCCCTTACTGGTGGATCATGAAATTTAGCAACAATGGGACGTTTTTTACCTTGCAAGTGAAATTTGTTATGCTTTTGTAATGCAAATGTTTTTAATAGTATACAGTATGACAATAAATAGAGAATCAAACCTTCAGAAAACATTTCTCCATAGCCAAGAGGGAGAAAGTGCATTGTTATATATTATCAATTTTGAAAAACAATAACAACAACAAAAACATACATACTAAAAAATAAACATAAACAAAGAATTTCAAAAGAACCGGTTAGGTGGTTACCATCTTGGCCAGGTAAAAGGGTACATGATTAGCAAACTAGACGAGCATATTGTTTTTTGTTGTTGTTTGTTTTTCAATAGCACAAGTAGTACAACTGAACTACTTCGTACATTAAAATGAAAAGAAAATAATGATTTAGTTTCACAATGATTACTATATACTTTGTGTTTAACGGACTGTACTTTATTGATTGCTGAAAGCTTTAACAGATCTTAAAGCACTGTGGTACAAAGAGGACACACGCACTCCACGAACTATAAAAATATCAGAGAACTGATTATTAGATTATTAGATTAGCATGATAACATTGTTATGAATGAAAGAAACTATAGGTTGAAAAGGGGTAACAAAAATGACTATTTCATTCCTTAATTAACGTGTTATAATTTATGATTTTTCGGATAGTTTTACTGTATTGTGGACAACCAACTGAGAATACCACCGACTAAGTATTTTTGTAACAGATTGAATGTCAAATATAAATATTTTTGTTAAATTTGCGGCAAAGGTAATCACCAGAAAACACAACAAAGTCTCTCCACACATCTCAATGATAAAGAAAACTAAAAAAAATACGATTGAGATAAACTCAATAAAAGGTGAGTTACTCGTAAAGTTCTTTCCAACAATGTTAAGCCTTTCAAATCAATGTTATTGACTGCGTTTATAAATAAACGTATAAACAATAAACTACAGTGAGATCAGTTTTTCTATTCATTGTTGTGACATACAAGTACATCGTGTAACGCGTTAGATACAACTCTGCAAACCGTCAGTTTATAACGATATTTAGTTTATTGTATGAATCTATCTCCTGTTGTACACCATAATATGATTTGATTTGCTCGTAAATTTATTAGTTCAGGACATGACAGATAATCTCGTGAAACTAAAATATAGAAACACACGTGGATTCACGGGCATGTAGATTGCAATGCGTTTGCCAAGAAATATACTTTTGTATTTTGGTAAAGCAAGTTTGTCTATTATTCTTTAGTCACCACGCTGACCCGACCTAAAGTTGAACATTTTGCCTCGATATTATCAAGATTCTCTAGAGGTTTATAAGCCGAAACACAAAGTGAAAATAAAAGTTAAAAATACATGCTCATTAATCCGTCTTCAAATTTAAACTACAACACAAAAATGTGTAAGCAAAATTGTGTATGTGTTTTTATGTTATAGTTGTAATTGAAATATTACTATTTTAACACTTCAATAGACCTTGACAAATAAACGTTAAGTAGTGATTTCATTATTTGTTTAGTGATCAAAAATTTATAGAACATTGCTTTCATATAAAAAAGTATGATACATCAGAGTACACTTTGTGATCATTTTGGCTCAAACATATCAGTGGTTATTGAGGTGATATTCTGTTCAGTGCAAACAGTAAAATGCTTTGCTCACTAGATTTCTTAACAGATGGTCACCACAGATGCACTTGTTTGTTGTTGCTTTTTCACAGATGTTATGCTACGATGCACTTCTTGATTCAATCAACACAAATAACAGGTTCAAAGTAAAAGTAAAATATTTGATATAGAACAGATTTAAATAAAAAGTGAAATATTCATATCAGGAATCGCCACACTCACAAAACACAGCCTCCCCACGCAGCGTAAAAGAAGAGAGGTAAAGACAGCATGTTGTTATAAGTATATCAATTCAAATAAAACGCCACAAACAATTAACGACATAGAGACCATTTGGGGTTACCGCCTTGGAACGATCAGTGGCAAAACAAATTGCCACAGGGGATTTAAACCAGGTTCTAGGGTGCACCAACCTTACACTTGCCCCAACAGGTTTTCATAATAACAAACAAGTACAAGTTGTCTTGGTGAAATAACTCCCACTCACCCACCAACTTAACAATGTTGCATGCATAAGCACACAAACATATAAAACATAAGAAGCTTATAGCATTGCAAAAATGTTAAGTTTGATACAATGTGATTGCAATCAATCTGACTCGTTTCAAAAGCGCAACTAAAACAATTATTCTATAATATACATGTACAGTCCACACTCGTTGTGTCAAACTCGCTTAAGTCGAAACATCGGTTATCTCGAATTAATTTCTCGGTCCCGTCAAAATTTGTTCTTTTTACATATAATATTACGCCGTTTAAGTCGAATTCGACTTACACAATGTTTTGATAAGTCGAACTTAATGTTAAACCCGCCGGCTCAATTATGCTATGTAAAGACATCGGATAAGTCGAAGTGTGAAAATCGACGCGGTCGAACAATGCGCGCGTTATCATCAAAGTGATAGCTTGTCAGGTGGGCAAACTGTTATGATTATTTAATTATCAATAATGATTGTGTGTTTTGTAAAATGTTCACTCAATTAATGCATTTATGCATTTAGATATTTTTAATGGCAATTAAAGACAAACAGCGATTAATTACGACCATCGTGCCCTTAAAATATGCAAGCATCCCTTTACGAAAACACGTGCAAAAATGACTGATCCAAATGTAGTCAATTCTCCTCAACAAAAAGAGGCACAAAAAGAACGCTCAAAGAGAAAGATTATGAAACAATGTATGCGGTAATCATGGAAGTCAAGCGCGAGAACATTGATTATTTAATTTAATGATGACGATGATACTTAGCCTATGTACATGTACATGTAATAAATAAAATCAATTTCATAATTTGTTTCATTGTTTTGTTTTGATATATACAAACAATGTTTGGTTTAAATGTTATCAGAATAATGCATTGAGATGTTATGTTGATTTTAGACATACACACGCATATTCATGATAGATAAGAAGCATATACGGTATACTATACGTTCATTGGCGTCAATTCGGATGTGTCGAACTTCGGATAACTCGAATTAAAATCGACGGTCCCGGCGAGTTCGACACAACGAGTGTGGACTGTATATATTATTAAACCATGTATGTTATTTAAGAAAAGAAACACTCGGATGAATCATTTTTTTAAGAATGCATCTGTGAAAGAATTTTTGACATAAGAATCTAATTTATCAAAACAGTGAAATATGCATATCAGGAATCGCCACACTCACAAAACACAGCCTCCCCACGCAGCGAAAAAAGAAGAGAGGAAGAGAGAGAATGTTTGTTAAAAGTATGTCAAATAAAAAAGACGCAACAAACAATTAACGAAAAAGAGAACCCTTGGGGTTACCGCCTTGGAACGGTCAAAGTTCGAATTGCGAAAGTTGAAACGTTGTATCACTTTAGTGACATTCTTTAAATTGCCGCTGATCGTATCAAGGGGGTACCAAGATTTGATGCAAGTCAAGGGAAAATGAGCTTCCGGTAATAATTTCTGCCATTTAAGTTGTTACTATATTGGCAAAGAACTAACAATTGTCTATTATTTTCTTATAATTACTTGTGATGTTTTTTGACATTTTTACCGAGAAATGCATAATAAGTAATGTCGTCTGCTTAATTTTATGACGTCATTTCAAGATTCGACGTCACTGTCCAAAGGCACCTTTTTCTGCGCCCCATGTAATTTGTTTTGTCAGTTTAGTCGCCGTATTGTCAGTGATGTACTTGAAATGTCTCACCGTTATGATGCTTGTAACAACGCATGTGAATACTCACAACAATTTCTTAAAGATTCAACAGACTTCTGGGCTGAAGGTTATAAAGCTGAGATTGGAAAGCAGTCTCAAATCTCAAGCATCTGATTGGCTGAAATGGCGACTGGTCGCCATTTTAGCCAATCAGATGCTTGAGATTTGAGACTGGTTTCCATGCTCAGCTTTATAACCTTGGGCACAGAACATGCTATTCCACTATGAAATCGCAGTTTCACACTGATGAAGAAGATGCCAATTTTTAATATGACATCATGTGAATTGTGCCAATAAAAGTCAGCGCTGTATTCAAGTACACTAGCTTGCAGAAGGTTATTACTTACCATTTCTTTTAAGCACGGAAAGTAATTATCACACAGTCTTTGATCTCTTCCGACTCCACATAAATAGACACCAGTGACTGCAAAGACATGATTAAGCAATCTTTTCACAAATGATGCCACTTCTTAATGGAAGATTTTCTTAACTTACGGGGAATCTACTAATTCTTTGTGATAGACACATTAATTGAGCCGAAAACGTAGGAAATTAAGGAATGGAGATGCTTCTGAAAGTACAAAATGCAATGATTTGAATACCAAATGAAGCTATTTCACGGGACAGTACAGGATATAACAACGATATTGCAAAGAATACTTTCTTTAATGACGTCTACCAGTAGTACGGGAATGTATTTACTGCGCTGGATAGGAAAACGGTTTTGATAAAAAAAAGTTTACATCTAGTATGGGAATGTCTTTACTGCGCTGGGAGAGATTTTTTTATAAAAACAAGTGCAAGACATTACTTTTAAGCGAGTTAGGAAATCAGCTTATACTCGGAAAATGAAGTGATGAAGAGGCTCAATCAAACCGAGCCTGCAATATTTTCATATTTGTCGTGTTCGATGGCTTTCAAAGTTCCCTTTTCATCTATTTAAAGTCATTTTTACAGTTTACGTCAACATTTATTTACATTGGCAATCAATAAATTTCATTATTTCATTTAAATATAAAAAGTTTCAATTATATATGCATGCTCATTTACTTTTCACACCACATAAATGTCCAGAGAAAATAACATTAGTATAAAAAGTTCTGTTTCAGCAGATATATGGTTATATTATTCGTGAATGATGGCTTGCAAAGTTCCGTTTCATAAATACTCACACAATTAAAAAAAAATATGAACACACACGTTGTATCACTTTAACGACGAACGATTTCCAGTAAATATTATATGTGCTTTTATATAAGAAGCGACACAAAATATAAAGAAGAGCGCTTATTACATTTACATGATTATCATGTCTAAGAAATTACCATATCCTTAGTTTGGATTGATGTTGTATGCATTCCCAATTCTGTGGGTTTTATCCAGGTTTTAGGGTGAGATGAGGGCGAGGTTTAAACACCCCAGTGGCAAATCGTATTTAGACTTAACTTTCCAAGGCGTTTATCCTTCGTGTTCTTTTTTGTTGTTGTTTGTGGTTTCTTATTTGAAATTGATCATCATTTTATAAAATAAATGTTTGACTATGTATGCTGTGTTTTGTCTGGCTATGGCCCGTATTGATATGCATGTTTTAATGTTCTATTACGCTTATCAAAAGTAGCATGATTTATAAGTCCAATATAACATAACATAAAAAATACATATACTTGTGATGCAGAGCGTATGCTTTCAGAGGTTTCCGATGCTCTGTTTTTATGACATAAGATATAAACTCATGAAGGTTTACAATCGGTACGTTAACGTTTTTTTTTTATTTTTTTCATTTTCCCTTCAAAAGCTTTATTAAGCTTGAACAGGCTCAATCAAACCGAGCATGCAATATTTTCATATTTGTCTTGTTCTGTGGCTTTAAAAGTTCCTAATTCATCTATTTAAATTACTCTTTACATTCCGATGAGTTCATCCCCTAGGTTTTATAATAAATGAAAATACCAATGTTCATCTATAGGAACATGTAATGTTTGATTCAACTCTAAGAATGCTTGAGCATGTTTCTGTCGCTAGGAGATCTCATTCCACATGAAATAAAAGAGATCAATGAGTTCAACTGGTAAACGATTCGCTGTTGGAGGTTTGTGAAGATTTTTTTCTTCCGATATTTTGATTAGATATTTTGTCAGATATTTTGTTTAGTTCCGCCGGTTGTTTTCTCGTTTTAGGCAAACCCATTCATGTATCTGGGGACCATACGCCGCTGAACATGAAATGGTATTAATACTGAAATACCGCGTTGAAGGTTCCATGGTTACCGCCATATGCATACCATCGTTTGGGATGGATCAAAATTGTACAGTTTATTGGTGTAATTATTGAGTTGCGCTCAACCCGGGGCTAGGCGGCGTGGTCAGTAATATGCATTTCCATTTCTGCTCATGAACAGGCTCAGTCAGACCAAGCCTGCAATATTTTCGTATTTTGCCGTGTTCGGTGGCTTTCAAAGATCCCGTTTCATCTATTTCTTTTATTATGTAAACGAGTATTTTTCCTTTCGAGCAGTGTTCTTCTTAGGTTTGTTAACAATAATAATATAAACTGTACATTGTTATTGTTTATTGTTGTAGTTTTTGTTGCTGGATTTTCGCAAGGATATTCATTACTTTTAAAATTGTCAGCAATTTTAATGTGTGAAACGGCTAACGTAATAAATAAGTGGAATTCAATATTCTGGTTTATTTTCGGCTTCTTCGGTAATAAATCAGCATTTAAGTTTAGAACACCAACAATAACGACAACATATACACATTATTTACTGTTCACAGCAATCAGAAAATGAATAAATCTTTCGTGGATGCCTTTTTAAATCATTTTCACAAAAGATTAAATACAAAGTCAGTTGATAAATTGCATTTTTGTCTGTAAAAGATGTAGCATTTTAATCTGGGGACAACTTGTCTACTTTATCTGAAGAAAAAAATAAGTTTTATTAAATTCTTTGATACATGAACAAGTAATTGTTCAGAGGTCTAAAGTAAAATTCATTTGGAATTGTTTTACAAACAATTGCTATATTTTATTTGTTAAACGACCAAGTTGAAATTAGTTATTAGTTTCAAAGATCAAACGCTTATCTATAATTGAAAATCAAATAAGTAATTATTTGGTTTGTTAGGAGTATGCAACTGTTACAAAACCTGACGCAGAACCTTATTCATATATTTATCGACTTTATATAGTTAACTTGTCATGGTTGGTAAATGGAGATTTGGGCTTTTAATGAATTGAAAAAGTGTGTTTATTGAGAAACAAGAAATATTGCCTATGTATGCCAGACAACGTCAAAACAACCGCCCCACAAAGAAGAAAAAACAGAGAGGAATAGAGCATGGGTTAGAAATCCCACTGGTTTATTTTGATATTGATAAAAAAGCAAACTCAGTTTGCCCCAATGACCGACTGAAACAGAACCACTTTACAAATTTTTTGTCCAGTAAGTTCCTTCGTTTAGTAATGAAGTCGCACGAGTAATGCGCTTATCTGATAAGTATGGTGTCGTATTTCACGGTAAACAGTGAAATGCGTTAAAATTATCAAAGCATTATTCTTGCGACTTTTTTGTTAAATACGAATTTTAAGGTTTAATTATTGGCAAACTTTTTTTTAAATATTTTTATATGGATTTTTCAAACTTTGAGAGATTATTATAAGGTTACTTCCGAAAAAATGGCGGACTTGTTAGTTATGTATCTCCTGTGGCTTAGCCCAAAAAGAACACGATAGAGCTGTGTTATCATTAATACACTTGTCATAATTTTCTCAAATATTTTAAATATTAAATCTTGAATCTTGAAGTTTGAAGATACTTTTTTAAGTACAAGTAAGGGTAAAAAATTGTAAAATAGTCTCTCTGAAATATGATGTAAAATCCTTTAACTTAGTTTTATTTATTTATTTATCGTCGTATCTTTGTTGAAGGCAGACACTATGTTACTTGAGGTCGTCAGCCGAGAGACGTTGAAAATAAAGGGGAATTCGTTTGCAACGAGGGGCACATGATTTAAACGTTAATTAAAGTATGTATGCATGTAAAATCATTCCCTAAGCAACTTTACGTAGGCAGAGTTTTGCATTTCATTCCCAAGCTGAGCCTGCATTACCTATAATTGTGACCGCTCGGCGCCTTTCAAAGTTCTCTCAACACAATTACATTTTCTATATGGGAAGAGACTGTTTTTCTGTATTTGAATGTTTCTGATTGATTCTACGTCAATCACGTGGCTAGCCAATTAGACAGATTACAATACTTACAATCCCTTGAGTTCTCGATTTGAATGTAAATTATTATATGTGCTTTCTTACCACTGAAATAAAAACTCACTAGGTTTTATCCTTGCAAAAGACCGCCCAATAGCATATGGAATAGCGTTTATGTGTCCTTTTCAGTAATATCAGCTGTAAATGAAGTTTCTGTTGTTAAAAGTTTGAGGTTCCAAAGAACAACGTCTCTTTGATTTATTAATGTTTTAGTGCTGTTTGTGCGGAATAACTACAAAGAACACGGAAAACTGTTGATGTATCTGTTAGTGACCCACGATGCAAATGTTCAGAAGTTTGAATTTATGTTGTAATTGTAAGCAAATTTCTTTCTCATAAGAATGTTTAAACTTATTTTTACTTTGATTAAAATCAGACATTGAATTTTTGTATTTTTAAACTAGCTTCCTGTATAAAAACAAGAATATAAGGTGTCTTATTATATAGAACAAATATGAGTTTCTAGATATTTTGTAATGTTCAATAATGTTTTATATACTTTATTAACGCTGGTATGGTTTTGCTTGCGAACTAGAAAGTTCTCCTCTGACAGTAATATGGGGCGCGTAACGGGAAAAGGTACCTTTGGACAGTTTACGTAAATTTTTGAAATGACGTCAAAAAGTTGAGCAGATGACATTTGTCAAGCATTTTGCGGTAAAATGAAGACCGTACATGTATATTCATAATGGGAAATATTATCAAATATTAGTAACAAGGTAATACTAAATAATTGTGAGTACTTTCCTGATATAGAAACAACTGAAACGTCAGAAAATTTCACGAAGGCACTTTTCCCGTGGCGAACCTTATTAAAGTCATACATTTCATTCCAATTATTAGATGCTGCTTTTGGACGACATTATGGGTACATTATTATGTCTGCCAACCCAATTCATCTCAACGTCGTTGATAGAAACACAGAGTTATATTATGATTTTATGGCTGCTGTGCATAACTTATTAACCTATAAATCATAGGCTTACTCTGTAAAAACAAAGATACATTTTATTAATGTCTTAAAATAAATGTATCCCAGACAATAAATTAAGGTTATTTCGACTTCCGTGAAACATTTTTCACAACTGCTAGCTCAATTTAAAGTATTAGCACAATCACAATGTTGGCTTGCTTTTATCTTCAAGAAGGTCAATGCTAATATGAACACCATTTATTCTTACAGAGCTATCGCCAGGCGAAGAAGGTCAATCCTACCATGGACTCCACTTATTCTTGCAGAGCTTTCGTCAGACAAATATGTTATATAATGTATGTTGGTAAGCTTTATATCTAATATTTCTTAAACGTCTATGTCTATCAATTGTATCATTAAAACATATTAAACAAGGGAGAACAGCAAAAGATCATTTAATAATATATATTTTATTTGTATAATGTCTATGTCTATTGTAATGCAAAATGATTTAGAGCTGCTACATTAACAAATGCAGACCCCTTCGGATAGACTAGAAGTGGGGCAAATATTAATAGTAATAAGGTTAAAAACTGTCTGTTTAGAAACGACTATATTTTAAGATGGTAAAAGTCCTTGTGTTATGATAATAAGGCATTGAAAAATAAGACATTGTTTTTAACAGATGTTGATATAAAAACATTCTCACGAAGAAGAGTGAAATAAACTCGAAATATTGGAGTTTGTCTTCCTTTATTTATTAATATATGATAATAAGGCAAAAATTCTTTCTAGTCATGTCATCATACCAAGTCTGCATCAAGCTGCGCCAGAGGATTGTTTCCGACTTATTGTAATGCATGCAATTTTTAATTTTGAATCCTAATTAGATGCCTTTTGAGTGTGGAAGTGTCATGAGAAATACTGGCTGGTCGAGCGGGTTTTTTTATCCACCATACATTGAGCAATATTCTGATTTCATTTAATGATATAAAAGTTTATTCATTTATTTTTTCACACATAGTAAGGAATTAGGAATAAACTAATTTAAAAGGTACATCAATGCTTTCACATAGTTTCAGTGAATGAACAGCGTCGTGGTAGCTATATAAAGTCCGTGTTGAAATAATAAGGCCAAGATACTTTCTAGTCATGTCATGATACCAAGTTTGCGTCTAGCTGCGCCAGAGGATTGTTTCTGACTTGTTGTAATACATGCAATTTGTTATTTTGAAACCCAATTAGATGCCCATTGAGTGTAAAAGTGTCATGTGAAATACTGGCTGGTCCAGTGGCTTTTTATTCACATACAGTAAGTACAGCATTCATTTCATTTTATAAATGTTAAAGTTTATGAAGTGATGAAGATGGGTGGGGATTAAGGGAGATAATTTTAAAATTGGATACTTTGAAGGGGATTTATTTAAACAAATGTGCTGTTGATTAATAAGTGTTTATGTTTTTCCTACTAATGAGGGGTCCTATAAAAATAAAACAAGAAATTAAGAGCAAATTTCTGTTTGCTTGACCTTTTTATGCAAGAAATGCATTTTTAGCAAAATTAAGGATAACTCTCGCCAAACTGTTCCAAAGTCAATTATTACAAGATTAAAGCTTAAGGTTGAAGACTGCTGTTGGCATATGATCATAAATAAAAAGTGAATTCAATGTCTTTCTTATAAAACAATACGGACAAAAAGTGACCAATTAGAACTTTGGGTGAGTGTAAAGTCAAAAATATTTTCTTTGCCTCTCCTGAGTAATTTAAAGATTGATGAGCGTTTATGAAATAGGCAATTGGAGCCGTTTGTTACTATAACATGTTTGTATTACAAACGATTTTTCTTGTTAAAACGGGAACATCACTGACCCCACTTTGCTTAATAAATGAATGATGTGATTGTAAAAGTCAAATATCCATAGTTCTGCCTGCAGTAGAGGCTATTTCTGTTAATTTGACCCTTTCTTAGCTAAAACTAGCTAAAATAACCCCACGATTATGGAAAATGTAACCGTTAGACGTTTTCGATAGGTCAAAATGTCTGGATGTCAAATGCGATGGTGTATACCATCAGTAAACTAGTGTAAATTACTGCAATAAATCTTACAAATTACACCATCCGTCGGTTGGAACAACGGAATTCTGTCGAAAATTCTAGATTCCGTTTCTTTATGGATTGCAAATAAAACAAGGCTTTTGAAAAAAATGAGTTGACATTTTTTTCGCTACTAGTCTTCGAATAGATAACGAATTTCTAGTTAAACGTATTAAGACTTTATTGTTCTATACAATTAAATACAGCCTCTCCACACAGTCAAGAAGAAGAGAGAGGGAGAGAGCATGGTTAATAAAATGATCGGTTTCAAAAAAGACACAACAAACAATTAACAAAAATGAGAATACGAGGGGTTTCGTTACCGCCTTGAAACGGTCATTGGCAAATTAAATTGCCACTGGGGGTTATGTTTGTTACGAGTTGCTTTGAAAAATGATTTCGTTATTTCCTGTGCGTAAATATTTGATAATAAAACAAATGTTAATTTTTCTAATCAGAATTGAAAGTATATGAGGTCTATTTTTCATTTTGCAGTTGTTGTTTTTTGACACGTTTATTATTTCACTGTTGCTCCGTTCCAAGGCGGTTACCCCAAGGGTTCTCTTTTTCGTTAACTGTTTTCTTGCTGCGTGGGGAGGCTGTGTTTCGTGAGTGTGGCGATTCCTGATATGCATATTTCACTTATTTATCTGTAGTCAGGCTGGTCTACTATTTTTGCCAATATCATTGTATGTTTGGTAATTGAATACCTCAAGAGTATAGAACAAGCTATAATAAGCATCACAGACAATCATTTTTATCATAATCCTTCATAAATTATTATAGATAGTCTCTTGCGATATTTTCCATATTTTTCAGCGCATACTTTGAATAGTTTGACCTGTATGGAGAACATGTTAGGTGGTCCGACAAACTACAAAACATTATACATCCGGTTCTGGTGAATGATAAATGAGAAGAAGCTCATTTGTGGCTCGACAGACCCAGTTACGAGTTCTTAGAATATTGTCCAAGGTAAAATCTTTTTCGTTCCGAACAACACTCGTGATGCAAACAAAAAGTAATTCTAACCTGTTCATTTTGTAAGCTGATAAACACTGTTCAGTATTTTTGAGCGTTGTGATTTTATAATTTGGTGAATGATATTCATTTTTAGACACGATAAAGTGCAGTCAAGAAATATTCCTGTTACAAACTAAATACTAATGTTTGTAAACATTGCCTTACCCTGGTGAATTGTTCCTTTACTACGTGAACGATGCTAATAAATACTTGTAAAAAAGTTAATCTCTCATTTCAGGAAAGGCGCTCTCAAAATTTACCGCCTATTAATTTTTTTTCACGGTTTGTATATGACATACCGAGTTTCTTCTGATGTCATATATATTTACCGGTAGTAGATATTCAGAATTGATCAATCTTTATATAGGATTCAGTCAGGGAAGAACTTCAAAACTATTGTCATATACTTCATTATGGAAATTGAAAATTGTTTATTTGAAAAACAGGTCAGTAGATGCTCCAAAGGGTTGCTTTCTAAATTCAATTCTTATACATGTCATTATATAGAGGATATTTGGTTGTTTTAAGTACAAGATAGAAATATTTGTCACCGAGTGAGATTCGTTTCGGAATAAGCTTTTTCATGAATGGCGAAGTGAAATGTATTCTCATATTGTTATTGGTAAAAGCACAATTGATCTGAGTTTGAAAGGAATTTTGCATGAAATAGCGTAAAAAGCATATGTATACGTCACGACATCATATATCCAAACTTGAACCTGGTTTTTAACGTTCTCAATCGGAATATTATTTTCATTTGGCTATCAACGTAGATCTAAATGGAAAAAATGATATTTCACTGTTTGAAAACAGTGGAATATCACTTTGATTTCACCGAGAAAGTTTTATAATTCACTGGAAAGAATAAAATAAGTGTTATACTCCCAACAGAAAATGTACTTAAGTTATTCGTAAACTATACATTTTGAAAAGGACTAAATTTTTTCGGAATCGAAAGTTAGGTGAATAATGCTTTGAAAACGCTTTCTAAATTCAATCATGCGTAATATTTTATTGTCCTAAATGTAAATGTGGATAATTATTCAGTAACTTATGTCTATCATGTCCGAAGTAAAAATAGATGAAAAGGGAACTTTGAAAGCAACCGAACACGACAAATATGACAAGAATTTTTTAAGATGAAATATTATGCCATTAGTTTTAAGGCCTGTTAGTTATAAGAACAAACTAACTTACCATGATCCCTATATAACCAACAGCTGATTTAATTCTGAACCAATATTAATATTGACTTTTACTTAGATTTTATTTCCAGGGTTACAGTACTGTATTGAATGCCTAATTGGAGGCACATGTAAAGAAATGCCTTCTTCGTTCTTATGTTTCTATCAAAGGTGGAAACTATTATTTATTGACAAGGCAGTATTCATTTATCAATGTATTAGACAGAAAAATATATAAAAGAGATTAACAGTTTATTTATCCAGACTCTGGAGACATTAATTTTGGAAACGCGAAATATGATAAGTAATTCTATTTATCAGCCACTAAATTGCTCCAAGATAATAAGATTGTCTAGGTAACAATAACCCTTTAATCATAAATAACAACGGAATTTTCTGATTCCAGATACTTGCTTTTAGCAAAATAAAGAACTTTGTCAAAAGTTGCTGGCACAGGGGCAATATTATGATCCACACTTTCTGGATAAAGACATATGTCTGAAATAACAATTTGATTTGCTTTGTCAGCGGGTTTTTATGCCCCCACAAAGTGGGGGACATATAGAGTTGCACTCGTCCTTCCGTACGTCCGTACGTACGTCCCCAAATCTTGTGGCATCATTTCCTCCTAAACTATAAACCGGATTTCTTTCAAACTTGCACAGTTGATCAAGCAGGATGTGTAGATGATCGTAAAGAAAGGATTTTTTCCTGCGACCATTTTTACCAGAGTTGTGGCCCTTTGTTATTAAAAATTTGTTGCAGCAGTGGGGGCATCAGTGAGTGTCCGAGGACACATTCTAGTTTTAGTTATGTTTAAGTTATGTATACATATTACATTTCTTACATTATTTACAACCATCACTTTATGGCTCATATTTACTTTGCAGCTACTCGCCGGATTATTTACAACAATACTAAAGAAAAAATTGCTAACTATATTCCTTGGAAATATTTTAGATTCTTTAAAAAATATTACCAGGCCATATCTTCTTTGCTGAAGCTGTCATTTATACCTTAACGTTTCAGTTTTAAAGAAAACAAAGTATTTATTATTTCTGAGAGTGTTTTTATCTAAACACTTTATTTTTTTATTCTAAATAAAATAGTGTATCATTAGCAATTTCTCAAGCAATGTTGCCTTTTTCTACAATATCTTTCCATTAATTTTTCAATCACAAGTAACCAGTAGCTATGTACACATATCTTGTTTTCGAACCATTTGGCCAGCAAAACCATATGCATGCTTTACGTGGACATAAACTTAACAGGGTATTTAAGAATTTTTAGAATGTCAGTAGTATCAGAAACAATGTTGCCTGATATTAGTGTTATTTGGGTTTTTTGAGCGATTACTGAGAAATGCCGCCAACATTTGATACATTAAATGCTCCTCTGATAGTAGATAACATAATGTTTAAGCATTTGCTGTGATAAAATATATAAAATAACAACAAAAAGATTATACATGCTTGATGTTTCATTTGCGAATAGGCCAGTTTATTGTTATTAAAGCAAAATTAAGTCGTTTTGTATAGCAGTCTGTATGTGCAGCGTTTTTATTAGTTATAATTATTTTCTGTATTGGTGTTCTTCAGTCAGTTATTTCACCAAGAAAACTTGTACTTGTTTGTTGATATGAGAACCTGTTGGGGCAAGTGTGAGGTTGGTGCACGCTAGAACCTAGTTTAAACCGCCAGTGGCAATTTCTTTTGCCCCTGACCGTTCCAAGGCGGTAACCCCAAGGGTTCTCTTTTTCGTTAATTATTTGTGGGTCTTATTTGAATTGATTGACATACCTAAAACAACATGACTATTCTTTTTTTTTCTCTCTTCTTTTTCGCGGCGTGGGGAGGCTTTGTTTTGTGAGTGTGGCGATTACTGATATGCATATTTCAATTTTTTTCAGCATTCGCTCAGGGGTTAATACCGCGATTAATAATAAGACCACGTTTAATGAGAAACGTAAAACCAATATGACTTAATAAAAATAAACTAGCAATAGAGATATCTTCCGTTACATGTAACAATGTGCAGCAGTATTTTTTTCTTCAAGAATTACAAACCAGATAATCTAGCCGCTTTCTTTGCACTTATATATCCCTTGATACTTTCTACAAAAACTTTCCGAATTATAATTTAAAAATAAACACAATTGCTTATCTTCTCAACTAGAATCGCCAAACAAATACCAACCGACATGACAAAAATGTAATTTATTTTTTTACAATTCCTTTTATCTCTGGTCTTAAATAAAACAGTCTTTTAAATGAATTATCAAAGCCAATTCGAGCCGAAACGTAATTGTCTATCCTCATAGGCCATCTTTTATTAGGTTTTGGATTCTTTTTTTCCGTCTAGGTCATCGAGCTCTTTGTTTGCAAATGAAGACATTTTATTAATTCGTATTGAACATTGGACAGCCGAAAACAAAAACGATCCGAGTCGACAATATGTGCAGACACTGAAGCAGTTTGTCGCAGAGAACATATCAAACTTCAGAATATTTCACAAATTAAGACACAAGCGATAGAACGACATTCACCACTGATGGGATTTGTCCTATTTTTAGTTATCTGAATAAAGTTGACATTGGAAACTTCAACTTCAATTTTTTAAATATTTCTGGCAAAATACAAATTGCTGGTAAAGTTTTAGGGAAGAAATATAGAATACATACACATACTGCAGTCTAAAGATATTTACGTTTTACATCAGAACAATAAATTTATTGTACAAAGAAAAGCTTAAAAACATTATCAATTCAAGGTAACCATTATCTACAGTATTGAGAGGGGATTTGTCGAAATAATCTAAGGATTTTATGATGTTTGGAAATG
This sequence comes from Corbicula japonica, assembly GCA_038501625.1. Classification (NCBI taxonomy): domain Eukaryota; kingdom Metazoa; phylum Mollusca; class Bivalvia; order Venerida; family Cyrenidae; genus Corbicula; species Corbicula japonica. The sequence continues at coordinate 10,848,276 of JAZAYU010000010.1, forward strand.
TTTATATTAAATACACTGTAATCTGAAAATCTCAATTTTAATATGAACTTAGGAAAAAAATGATGGATAAACGAGCAAATATTAATACATATAAGAAATTATTAAAATTACGGTTATTCCCGTTTTCACAATGTTATGAATTTTACGTGTTCACTTATAAAACTCAATGAACTCAGTCAACATAAGTATTCGTGTAATATTTAAGATTGGGACGCTTGCCAATAAATAACGCATTTACATTTCCTTGAAATAAACATAATATTGAATTAAAATTTGCCAATGGTGCTCTCGTTAAAGTCATAATGTTGCGAAAATGGGTAATTTTGATATAAAGCATTTTTGACTGAACCGAAATATGCTAAATACTGCGTGGATTGTTTGTCAGTCATAATCATTCTAATGGTTGGAACAAACATTATTATCAAAGAGTTAGATGTTCAATCGTGCCTCTAAATTACATAAAGATTAAGTAACACAACTATTTAGAACTTATAGTGCTGTAGTGACTGTAATCATTTAGTCATTTACGAATTTGCAGTGAAACAAATATCATATGGGAAAGATAAAAAAGGAAATTTGTCTAGTAAATGAAAGCTTTGGGCTTTATAGCAACCTGCATCGAGATAATTATATAAACTTTCTAATTGCTCTTTCTATGTAACTGTAGACTTATGACAATCTTTTAAGAGAACATTATTTAAGGTTATCAAGCTATCTTGTGGCCTAGGAATGTGTCAATTAGTAGAAAATAAAGCGATAAACTTTGTGCGTTTCTAAAGCCATTCATTGGCAATACAATATCTATGTTCTATTTCATTAAATTTGTATTTTTTAGTCACGATTGCTTTGGGATTTTCAACATAATAGAAAACCTTGCGAAAAATAAGAGTACAGTGAAACCTGCCTTAGCAGCCACCTGCGAATAGCAACCACCTGTCTTTAACAGCCAGTTTGAATAGGACCTAAACTGACATTTTGTTCTAATTTTTTACTGTCTTTAACAGCCACCTGTCTTCAGCAGCCACTTTTTGTCACTCCCTCGGGTGGCTGCATAAGACAGGTTTGATTGTACTTGGTTGAACCCTTAGGCGCTTTCTTCATATATGAACCTAATACGTTAAGCAGCATTTAAGCAAAACAGCAGTCTTATTGACCTCGTAATGTTCCAGTTATCAATCCTAGTTAAATTAATGTTAACGTCGTAACGCACTTTGTAAGAAGAAAACAGGAAGGTCATGTAGATCATGTCAGTTTCGATAAGGGATAAATAACGTATTTGTAAATACGTAAAGTACATTAAACTACTTCTCCAATTTAAACCAGAATAATGTTAATGTTAACCGGAATAAAATATGTGATAGAAGAGTTCGTACAAATATTTTTTAGAATCTATACAGATTGTATACAGATAATTTTATTAACAATCAGTTGCCGTAATCTGAGGTTTTAAAATGCACATCAGGAAAATCATCTCGCAGAAAAAAAACAGCCTCTCAACAAAGACAAAAAAAATAGAGAGAAAAAAGATACTAGGTTATGAAAAAAGATAGTAGTTCTTAATAAGAAACCAAACAATTAAACTAAAAAGGTGAAATATGCATATCTGGCAATGCCACATTCAGAAAAAATAGCCCCCACACAGTCGAGAATAAGAGAGGTAGAGAGCATGGTTAACAAAATGATCAGTTTCAAAAGAGACACCACTAACAATTAACAAAAATGAGAACCACCTTGGAACGGTCAGTGGCAAATCAAATTGCCACTGGGGGTTTAAACCAGGTTCTAGGGTGCACCAACCTCACACTTGTCCCAACAGGTTCTCATATCACAAAACAAATACAAGTTGTCTTGGTGAAACAACTCCAACCCACTTATCGGCTCAACAATGTTGCATGCAAAAGCACACAAACATATAAAACATAAGAATCTTAAAGCATTGCAAAGCCAAAGGGCGGGTACTCAATGACCTTACCGAGACCAGAGCTCCTGGAGTAAAATCAGCAAGAACACGATGACAGGGATAAAAGAAAAAAAATCGAGCTTCTAGGTTCTTTTTAGAAAAGATTTCCCCATAAACCTTCATAAGCTCTTAAACCCCAGCCACCGTCCTGCAACCAAAGAGGTAAGCATAATGATCAACTGTAAAAGGGTTAATCACCAGGCCTGCAGAGCGCTGTAAAATATCATGTTGGTAACCTTTCTTTTTAAATTTACAGATGGTTTTTACGAATAACCGGGAGAAATCAACATTGCCCTTTATCTTCTTAAGTTTATAAATTTAATCTCCATAAAAAAACTGGCTGTGAAATACCTTGTTGCAAAAGTGATTTTAAACTGCACCTGTATTTATGAATTAGATCTGGGTATCGACGATAACACTTGCAAAATGTTTTCCTTAATTTGTGATACCGATAACCTTGTTTTAAAAGTTTTTCTGTAATGCAAAGATTACGTTCATTGAAATCATTAACATCGTTGCCAGCTCTTGAAAAGCGAACAAGCTGTGAAATGTTAACCCCCTAAGATGTTGCACGGGGAACATCGCCGTCTAAAAACGGAAAATTTACTATATTAGAATTAAAATCATCTCTTTTATCATATATTTAGTAGTGACGTAACTATTTTCAATTGACAGATTTAGATCGAGAAAGTTTGCTTGCTTTTCTGAAGTGTTCGCTTTAATACATGTAAGTTGTAGTTTTTTAGGGTAGATCTTATTTACCAGTAATGGAATATGGTTATTATCTATATTTAATAAATCAGGTACCTCGAGGTGTTGTTAAAAACTGTAATAATATCATCCGCAACAAGGGGTGCACAATTAGTACACATTGGGATGCCTATTTCTTGTTTATAAATAGAGGTACCGAATCTAACATAAATATTATTCAGTAAGAAAGTTAGCGACTCTATTAGGTCTTGACAGGTCCATAAAGTATAATTATCGTAAGAACCATCTGTAAAAAATGCCCTATGTTCAATACAAGCGATGAAGGTTTTATTTTCAATGAGACTGGTTAGCTTGTCTCTTATTAAATTATGAGGGAGCGAAGTGTATAAAGTTGAGAAATCATAAGTAGACGAACAGAACGCCTGAAAATTATTTGATTTAAGCTTTTTAAAAACGTCATTTGAATTTTTAATCGACCAAAATAAATTTTTGCCAGAAGTTTCAAAAACCTTATCGCAATATCTAATTACATGTTCTTTAATAGCTGTAAGACAAGATGTTTAAGCACGGATAATTTAGTAGTAGTGCAAGAAAAAAAAACTTATCAATATGTGCTACTGCCATTGAACGATAAGTTGCTATCATATTTCTCACAAAGGCGTTTTCACAGCTTCAAGGTTGCACCAGATTTAGGCATGCACTGACACATTCTCAAGAACTTACTACTATGTCGTAACCTTTAAAACTTTGTTGAAGCCTTTTTGTCAGTTTCACGAATAAAAATAAATATTATAATAAATATTATAACATCTTAACGTTGTCGTCTGTTGATTCTGCTACCAATAACAATACAACGGTGAACGAAGACATATGAATAAACTGGGCTGACCAGTCCCCATTTCAGCCAATCAGTTGCTTGAGATTTGAGACTGGTTTCCATTCTCATTTTAATAATCCTGGGACCTGGCCTCAAATCACGAATAATGATTGCTAAAACTCATTTTTCAATAAATCAAATTTGTTTAAATTCTGATACAATTTACTTATTTAAGAGGAAAAATAGATAACAATTACCAAGTGTTTATATTTGTCGTGCTCGTTGGCTGTCAAAGTTCTTGTTATCCCCTATTAATCTCTCTTCACAGTCACAAAGCGTACCTAATCTTAACAACCAATTTCGTCCACATATCAAGGGCACTGTAGTTCAAAAGATGGATCAGCATTATATTACACTTAAATTGACATTGTACTGCCGTTTCAACCGCCACATAAAAGTCGGCGGTTGAAGTGTTAGTTTAAACAACAGAACGTGTCATTTGTTACTCAATGACCTTAATGACCGAAAATTTCAAGAACAGTATGTGTCTGAATAAATGAACAGCTTTTTCAAAGTAAAATAACCATTTTATGACGGTAAATATCACATTTCCAAATCCCCCAAAAAACATGACCGAAAAAAACTAAAAAATATAATTATTTCAACCAACAAAGTTGATTATTTCAGTCTTTCGATGACTCTTAAACTTTATTTAAGAAATCTCATATCTTCATTCTTCAAGAAGACGAAGTCGGTTTCCGTTTGTTACAACATATTAGTGTTGTCTAAAATCATGTATAATAATTAATTATTTCTTATGCTGCTATTTGCCCTGATAACTTCATCTCTATCAATACAGTACTATCAAAAAAAGAGCTAGAATAATTGCTTGGAAATAATTCAGATCTCCAACAAAGATCTTCCGCATCGTTGCTCAAGCTGTCATCAGATACGCTGGATATCCTCATTAGTGAAAACACGAAATGCTTATATTTATGTGGAGTGATTTTGTCTGAAAAAAAAACTTCTACGTTCTCAGTTTGATAGGTTTTTCGTACGCATAACAAGACAAAATCTTCTCTAATAAGGTGTGTTTTTTCAGAATTACTTTACCTCTTAATGTACATATACAATTATTGACCTTTATATTCAAGGTGGTAAGGAATGCATACAAATGTGAAAATAACTGCCTCCCCTTACACACAGTCTAAAAGTAGTGAGGAAATTTCACAAAGACTTCTTCTCATGTACTCACATTCCAATGTTTTGCAAGATAGATAAAAATGACAAAAAATAAAAATGCGTTATTTATTTTCGAAAGCTCAACCTGTATATTTTATAGTACGATTTTTGAACAAAATATTTCTGCATCGATAAATTTGTAAATTACAGATGGAACGCTTATTTATACAATGCCGCCACGTAATTCATATACGTTTAGTTTTATAGGATCGTCAAAGATTAACAGATGTTGCTTAACTGTCTCAACATCGTTGCTTAATGAAAATATCATTGAATCTTCAAATTCATTTTTCGGACGTATTTCAGTTGAACGGTGGGCATAAAAATATACAGGTACACAGGTACTGGATATATTTTGAGCCTTTTCGTGCGCCATAGTTTCATTTTTTTTAACCGGACTGTGGTAATTTTATGCACACGAATATTCTGATCTCAAGTCCTTTGTGACTGAAATATTCAGACTCTGGAGTCCTATTACAAGAACAGTCTTACAGTTAGTGAAGTATGCTTTTTTGTCGAAAAGTACAAGCCGCAAAATCCATAAATGGCATGAGGAAAATGTAAACGCAAATTTCTCCCATCCTAAGGTCTTTTTATGACGTTTACTTGTTTATGCATTGCATTGCGTTTCCTTGCATAACATTGATAAGCAAAAGCGTTGTGAAAGAATAAGATAAAACTGAGTACTATAAAATTATGAATATCAAACATAATTTTATAAATACAGAAGACAAAACATGTAGCTCTTCATCAACGTCCCTGTTATTGGTGACATAATTTAGCATTTATACTTGAAAAATAGTTTTTATAATTACGAACAAGGTCGTCCAAAACGGTTTTTAACGAGTATTTGTATTTTCTGGAAAGTGTCTGGAGTCGTTACAACCACAATCACTTTCTCCATTCCAGAAGTGCACTGGAAGCACTTACCGACAAACATAAATGCAATTTAATGTCTTTTCAAATTCGTTTTGTGTTTCTCATCTTTCATGAAACAGTCTTGTAACTAAACCAAATCCGGCTTAAATTTAATTTTCTATTCTCACAGGCAATTATTAATTTTGGTTTGGCTTTCACCGTTGACTCATACTCACTAAAGTCTTAGCCATATTTGCAAATCAGCAAATGATGTAATCTTCAGAGAATGAAAGCTGAAAAACAATACCCGCAAAAAGGAGTGATATTTCAAAGACAAACGTAGAATTATTGCGGTCACAACACATAAAGTAGCAATATTCCACAGTTCTTGACCACTTGTAGCTGCTGGGATTAACTTCTTGTCCAAACTTTTCTCGTTCTGTGTGCTTTATAAAATAGTTGATTCTTATACAAAATTTAAATAGTACAACTATACTACTGTCCAAAAGAAACGATACCACTTGTTTGCAAGGACATACACAAAAGAACGTTGGGATTGATCTATTTCCTTCGAGAGACCTTTTAGCAGGATCATGCATGTGTACAAAAATCAATATCATCAACCCTGTACAAGCATAAACACAATTTAAATATGGATGAAATTTTAAACAAACATTTTTGAATTATTGAATATATAGTTTGGTATCGTTTCTTTTGGACACTAGTATATTACCAGTTTAGAATTGGGAATTGCTTCCTTTTTTTGAAGCCTGTACAGTTTCCGGTTTTTTTAACGAATACATGCTTAAAATTAATGATATTTAATGTCGGAGTATTAGGTTAACTAAAATAATTAGCTGATATATCAAGAATTCAAACTTTAAAATTGGATATCATTTTATTTCTGTTGAATATGCATTTTTCTCATTGACGACTTTTTAAGAATGAGTTAAGGTAAAGGTCTGCGTTGCTTATATAATAAAGCATTTAAAAACATTGTTCCACATAATAAACTGCAATCGGAAATCAACCACAAAACTCGTCAGAAAAATTGCATGAGATGGCTTCAAAAACGTATGTTTATGACGTGACGTCATATACTCTACTTGACCACTTGATTTCTAAATTTGTCCTATCAAATTAACAATAATAACAATTAATAACTCTTAAACTATTTTTCTTGCTATTTACACTTCAGGTCTTCTTTCGGACCTGATCATTTTTTAATTCTTTTTTTTTTCAGAAATAATTTCGACCTGATAAAATGACTATTCGTTAATTGATTCCGAAATTAAACCTGCTTTTCAAATGATATCAGATTGCATTATACACTTTTATTTTTTTTTTCAAGAAATAACTTGTTTTGTCAGGAAAGATATTATCGTCTTGCGAAGATTTCCGAGTGATCTTTTTAATCATGCCTGGCTTTTTTATTCTCGACGAATACATGTTTATGTCAAGTTAGACCAGAAAACAAGCATTTAATTCATTGTATACGAGAACAGGAAGCTCCTAACGAACATGTCCATTCCGATCAAGAGTAAATAGGAGAACATCCTTAATTAAAGAATAATAAACACCATTATTATATTGATTACACTGAGTATCTTTATGATGTTGAGACAACATTTCTTTAGTTTTAATAACATGTTGTAGGGCGAGAGCGAAAGGATATTAACTGCTTATTTATTTACTATTTCTTAGAACATTTTCGCTTTCACCTCCAAACAGGATTGATTTGATATTGGAAAAGAAGCGGTTCAGGTAAGTCTAAGTCAAATATATAGAGGATATTTGTTTTTACCAGCGAAAGATAGAAATATATTTCGTCAAGTGAGCTCCGGAATTCGTATTTTCACGAGTGGCGAAGCCAATAGTGAAAATACATAATTCCGGAGTTCACGAGTGAAATATATTTCTATCTTTCACTGGTAAAAACAAATTTTCTTTTTATTTTATGCTTTTAGTGCACAATTATTTGAATATGACAGAAAAATTGCATGAAATGGCGCCAAAAACGATTGTTTATGACGTGACGTCATGACGTCATTTACCCAAATTTGAGCCCGTTTTCTAAACGTTCCCATTCGGAATGTTATGTGCGTTTTGGGTACCAACATAAAAAAGCAGTGAAATTAAAAATGATATTCCACTGGTTGAAAACAGTGAAATACCACTTTTATTTCACTGGGAAAATTCTATAATTCACTGGAAAGCATAAAATAAAATAATATCTTGAAATGTGTAGTGTAAAAAACATCGTCAGATTTATTTTATGTGCTATGTTGCATTATTGTTTTATATTCATATATTTATATTTATAAAAATCTGAAAGAAGACACGCATACAAAACTTTTAAGACACATTGGAATTCCTGTGATGTCTCGTTCTTAGTAAAAAAAGCCTAAACTTTTAATTCTGTGCATGACATCTGGTAAAATAAACCAACCTCAGTGAACATTTTGTTTGTATAAGATACTTCACTACGAAAGCAAGCTTTTTCTATTACTATTAATGTACTAGTAGAAAAAGAAAAACAACACGAAAATATTTTAGAGTAAATAAGTATGTTGAGTCTGTTGTAAATCAATAAAGAACTTTCCATTTAAATGGTATCAATTTAAATGGGATCGAACTATAAGAATTGTTTTTATCTTGCAATTCTAATATTTGATATGTCATATTGATGTCATATCAACCTTTGTTCTCAAGTCGGAATTTGGTAATTTAATGTAAAAAATAATATTAACAGTTTTAGTTACATTGTACTTGGTCACTATGGCGTAGATTTACCAAAAGTTTTTATTTCGGTTCGATTTGACATGGTTCATCCCATTTGAAATTTAAGTTTTCACGCATGTCTGGGAACGATTTGATTTTGCATTCTAGAATTTAAGCGTTTGAAAATCAGATACAAACTTCCACTTAAGTGGTTCATTAGCGCTTATTTCTAATATAAGAAAGTATATTGTATAGAATTGTAATAAAGCTTATCGTGTCGGAGAAATTAATGAGCAATCTAAACAAATACGATGTGTTTCCTTGGCGAGAATTGCCGCCTTTATTTGTTTGTTGAAAGCAATGTGATATCTGGCATAAATAAAATCAGCATATTTTTCTCTTTATCATATGAATTGGCATCAATTGGTATGAATACATCGAATCTGAATTAGGTATGTTTTCCCCTCTAGACTACATATCACAACGCAAATAAAATACCAAATTTGGGCGCGATCAGAAAACATAATTGCTCAGGGAAAATTGTTGAAAATTTATTTGGAAATTTCGTTCATCTGAGTAGGGGAAACGATTCGGTTGTTCAAAGTGTGAAGCCCGAATATCTATTCAATTTTCAATCATTTCTCCTTAATATTCCCAGTTCTTACCATTTTTAAAACAATTATTGCTATCACATCATATGAATGGCTGTTGGAATAGCCCCATTTACGTCATAGGGAATGACGGTACGTTTTTTTCGAAAACAGCATCCAGTGGTTAAACGTGCTTGCTCATCTACGCCGCAAGACGAACATTGTGTACCGTCAAATACATGTGCGCAGCTTTTGTTTTATCCAAACCAAACAATGTCGAACCAAATATTTTCCTATCTGAAGAAAGACATGTCCAGTAGCGAAGTGTAAGATGAGCGTAGATATATGACACTGGACTATGTCCTTGTTTACAACCAATAAAATATTGCAACTAATTACAGATCATTGAAACATTAAGCATTTTACCTTCGTTTATTGGAAGCAGGAAACCGAGGATCGTTGCCTTTTCCCCTTAATTATGTGAGGTGTTTTATTTCAAATTGATCAACTGATCCTTTTATAAAACCATGCTCTCTTTTCCTCTCTGCTTTTTTGCCTTGAGTGGCTATTCCTCTAATGCATGTTTCACTTTTTAAGAAATCCCGAGAAGCACTCAAGATGCGTTATTAGAATTGCGGTAACTGATCACAACTTAACAAGTATTTTATAGATTGAATGTAATAACTTTGTTTCAATGTTTAATAGCAAAAGGTGCAGTGATTTGAAAAGGAATTATTATATTTATTTCCATATGTTTAACGTGGACATAAGACCATAAAAGTTATTTAGAAATATTAACAAGGTTCAAGCAATGTTGACGAACAAACAGGCGAGAGACTTAATCTTTTGCAATCCGCCTAAAATAAAGAAAACTAATTTTTATACGTGTCTACAACTTTTAATTCTGCAAGTCACTGACACTCTGTCCCACTTTTGTTTATTGTTTCTGGCGTATATTTTGAAACGGATCATGGTACCATGACCATTCTCTCTTCTACTCTCTACTTCTTGGCTGTTTGAGGAGGCTGTGTCTGCTGGATGTGGCCATGCCTGGTATGGCTTTCTGTAAAAGCAATATCTTTTCTATCGTGTTAGATGTAATCTCAACCATAAACAAACTCATTTCTTCAGCACATGGAAATGAATCATCACGTCTACATTTTTTTTATCAAGCTTGATCAAATAATTTGCTGCTATGCATTGTTTGCCATTTTTTCAATAAGAGCGCTAGTAGTTTGAAAAGCCATGAGTTGTTCAAAATGCAAACGACCTATTTGTTTCAGTAACCTTTTAACATGTTCAAGATAAAACTAATATCGAATTCAAGCAGAACACATTTAGGGATTTTGGATTTCCAAAAAATGGGAGAGATAAACTAAATATGTTATAGTGGAACAAAATATTACATGTCAACACGATGTCATCTAGATAAAGTATAGCGTCGCATTCGTGGCGCTATCAGAATGATAAAAGTACACTTAGGTTATAAAATACTAGTACAAGTTTTACGCAAATGTTTCCTCTCTTGTCTTGAAAACATTTTCAAACATACACATTGGAGTCTGGTAAAACCATTTATTGATATAACCAATTAAAGACGATTACTTAAGTTTTGTCAACTTTTTTTGTCTACCAATAGATTTTGAAAAATAATTCAGCGTTGATGGGTATTCACCAATACACATGTATAATAGAATTATTTACCGCACGCAGAAGGAATACCCGGTTATAGAAGAACATCTTACAATAACTCATAATAAAACCCTTTATTTTATTCTAAATACAAGTAAATTTAATATGTTTCGCGAATAAAAAAAATCTTAGAAAATAAGTTGTTTTTCTTCGAAAAAAAGATACACGGAAAATGAAGTTCCACAAAAAAATAAGTTTTTTTTAATTGAATAAAAAAAATCTAAAAAGCTATTGATCAATATAATTCGCTTAAAATGTTTTCCAAATATGATTTAAAAAGTCATTTTTCCATATAACTCAAGAAAAACATAGGTCTCAATGCTTGTTTTGGAAAAAATACATGTTGTTTTATACACATTATAATATTTTTCAACTCAGGAAAAATTGATAAAAATATTAAAAGAAAAGCTTAAACTCATTTTTTTATATAAAAACATGTTGATTACACGAAAACGTATGCTGTGATATGAATCATTTTAGGTGCAACGCCGAATTAATATGAATTGAGTTTTAGGCTTTTCATTTCAGTAAAAAGGTGTCACCTAAAAAGGCTCTGTCAATTAAAAACCGTTAAAGTTAACAAAGCACCAAAATGTTTCTATTTAATATCATATTTGTATACCTTCTTTGTGTATCTAAAATCATGCACAGTTTAATTTAAATCTAAGAAGATAAACAAAATTGTTTTTTTATAACAGTAGCAATCGTCTTTTAATATGTAGATACTAGAAAGCAAGTCGTTGCATATTAAATACATAGCTTTGGTTGTACAATTATGAAAAATTTAACCAACGAAAATAAGAAGGGCGTTGGAGAAGTAATGCTAATGCAGTTATATTGTTGCAGAATAATTATCCATTTTCAAATGTTTTAAATTGTTCTTAGTTACCTTAATCATTCCTCTAGGTACTCTTAAAATTTAGGCCAGTTTTGATGACACGAACTAGTTGTGTCAGGATCTTTCTAGGGTATATAAAGGTTACTGCGAATTTTTCAGGCAAAAACCAAAAAAAGTTTGCTTCATCATCTTTTCTTACATATGAATTATTATTTGGTAGAAATTGTGATTTTATGTTTTTTATTCATGTTAGTTATGCTTACAGCAGATCTTCATACATGTTAACACTCATCATTATGAGCCCCGGAATGACTTTTGCAATTATACTTTTCGAACACCCTTCGTACATGCTGTCATGCGGTTTCTAGGCGCAGCCCAACACATTCAAATCAATGAATTTATGTTAGATCCAAATATCGCATTTCTGTTTCATAAAAAGCTCTATTTTCTGACAACTCATGAATTGCGATATTATGGCAAGCCTTAGACACATTAATAATAATCAACATTAATTGAAGTTCGACGTTAGTAAGTTATCATAGTTTCATACTTTTCGACGTCAAAAAAGGTCATTGATGGGTCATCTACTCGCAATAAAACAACAGTGTAAATAATCGGAGGCTGATAACATCTCTGCTGTTAAATGAAACAGAAAATGAGGAGAAATTAGTTTGCCAAATATATAAAACATATTTGCGAACGTCTAATTGTATTTACAAAAGAAATTCAATTCTGATAATAGGCGAGTGAACCAAATATCCGGAAAACCATTTGTACTTTTTCTTCTTGAAACTGCGAGTTTTGTTGCATAAGATGAAATTTATTCACTATGCAGCAAGCATAAATTGAATATTTCTGAAATTTCTTAAATTTTTAGTTATTCTCGTTACAGTTAACCAGTGTTCTAACATCACCAAACATAAAATTTACTTTAAAGTTTGGAATTTAAATATGAGTCTGCTCTTTAAACTTGAAGGTGCACAATAGCATGTCGATTAGCATAACTTACATCTTTCATCAAAATAACTTACAGTCTTATGCTTAAACTCAATATTTTATACGTGTTTTAATTCTCAGTAAATGTTGGTAATTTACTTGTAGTATTTATTAAATTAATTAAATAAATTCTTCCAATTATACATGTAATGAAAATATTTCAAATATCGCTAAGATATTATAGAATAAGTTTTTGAGTTAAATTTCGTGATTTTTTAGTTTTTGCTATACCCCTTTTAGGGGAAAGTTAAATACGAATATACATATAACACGTTTTCAAATCCGCGTTTAAAATAAAATATTATGAAAGCTTATTCGTTAAACACAAATTAATCATGCATCATTATGACTTTAAAGTTATCATATTCTATTGAGTTCAAAATCCAACTCAATATCTTTCGCTATTTTGGGGCCATAGCCATGAGAATCCCGGAAAAAAGCTGGACAATATGGTTTGAAAGGCAAATCATCTCAATGTGATTTTGCATTTCATACGACATTGAAGTTTCAACATCATTTTTTTCATTTTCATTCTTATTTTAAACAACAGTCTTAACCTGCATCCGTTATACAGATTTGCATAACCATCAGATTAGAGAACTGCAGCTATAAAACACCCTACTTTTGATAGAGGCGGAGGAAGCGTCATAATTCATAGTGGCAAATTGTTTTGTCCCTGACCGTTTCAAGGCGGTAACCCAATGGGTTCTCTTTTTCGTAAATTGTTTGTGGTGTCTTATTTGAACTGATATTCTTATAATGTAATATTGCCTATTTAGTGTCGTGTTAGTTCTTAACTTTGGTGTAGTTACTCTGGAATTGGTGGATTATTGTTCTACCCACGATATAGAGTGAGTAAATGCTTTCGTTAATTTGTTCGGCAACTATAATGTTTAATACGAGGCAACACTTTTTCAGAAATTGTAACGTCGGGCGGAATTTTCGGATTTTTAAAATCTTATATTTATATTCTCAAAGCATAGAGTTACTACATTTTTCAAGAAATGGCTAAATTTTAAAACATTATTTCAAATCTGCAACTCTGTATTTATTGTTTCTGTAAAGTTAAAGTGCTCCTATGGATAATATTCTCCATTTGATTTACTGATTAATTATATTTTATATAAAAATGTTTAGAACACGCAACAAAATCGTTATGGAGACAGAAAGATGAAGAGCTTTGATACCGAAGGTCATTTAATCTTATAATGTTTTTGTCATCATCAGCGAAGCAATATCCACTTGACAACAGTAGTTCTGAAATACCTTTATCATCAGTCAAGCCTTTTTAAATCTTTAAGATGAATCACATTTATTGATATTAAGAAAGGGAAAAAATATAGCTAAATTATGTTGCTTTTTTATTTCAAGAACTTATCAAAAAACATTACGCATCATAAAAGACGAAGAACAAATAGCCAAACAGAGTTCAGTTCACAACGAATCACGTCTTGGTTTAATTTTATATGGTAATTATGATTTCTTGATTCTGTTTTTGTTGTTGTTGATGTTGTTGTTGTTGTTCAACTTAACGTTGACAATTTAAAGCACGTGTATTGTTATACATGTAAAATTAATTGTCTATGGTAGCAATAAAATTTCGATATATTTGTCAAATGATTGTAGCATATTTCCTACTCAAATGTTTTGTGACTACTTCGCTTATGAAACTTTTTTATTCAAAGTTTTACTGCTTAATAATGGTAACAATGTGATATTGAGTTTAAAAGTAAATGTTATATTTACTTCTTGCAAAATCTTTGTAACCTTGAAACTGTTTTGTTACCTAACTGTAACAGTACTGCAACGAGCTTGAAACTGCATGGTTACCTAATTGTAACAGTACTGCAACGAGCTTGAAACTGCATTGTTACCTAATTGTAACAGTACTGCAACGAGCTTGAAACTGTTTTGTTACCTAACTGTTACAGAACTGCAACGAGCTTGAAACTGCATTGTTACCTAATTGTAAAAGTATTGCAACGAGCTTGAAACTTAATAAAAAATCACCTTTCATACCTAATTCTTTAGTAAAATAGTGTAACAAAGTCACCTATTAGTTATGTAAGAATATTTTAGGTAGTTCTTTTCAAATATAGTGACAAGTTGAACTTAAATGTCAAAAAATATCATTGAAAACACATTTTTCCAGTACCGTGCCTCCCATTTGAACAAAAGGATGGATCACTCTACAACAGAAAAAATATCATTTGGGATGAATTTGTGTCTAATACTATGTATGTTCCTGTTTGCGCGGGAAACATGTAGCATTCCAAAAGCCATCTTTTCAGCATTTCGTGGTTAGCAGAGTTACATTGCGGTGGTCATTTCAATTGAAAAGCGTCTAATACATTTCCTTATGTTAAATGAAACAGGAAATACGATAAAGTAAAGTTACAAACCTATTTGCAGACGACCTTTTATCCTGATAGAAATTACTTAGAATGGTAATAAATTAACTTTCTTTTTTTTCTTTGGCTAGACTTCAAATTAGGATCTGTGGATATCAATCAAAACGTTTTAATGGTGTAAGTTTTAAGAAAGAGATATAAAACCAACATTACAGACTATAGGACGATAATAAGCAGTCTCGTCATTTAGATTGTTTTGTTTTATCGCCGACAATGTGATAGTTTTTAGTTAATTGAAAGTGTCTGATAAAGTGTAACACATAATTCTTTACATTCGATGTAAAAAGAGAATTTAATCAAGAGCGTCAACATTAACACCGAGAAAATGTAATAACATAATTAAATAATTAAAGTGAAAGTCCGTTAATTATATAGAAAGGTGTTAATGAAAAGAAAGTTTTTTGCATTAATTGTTTGAATTTATACCGCCACAGACAGAAACAATAAAATTGTCCTATAAAACCAACTCGCTTAATTATTTCACAAGGAAATAGTTCTATACTAAAACTATTGCCTCACCGCGACAGATTTCAATGAGGCGTATTAATAAAATGTACGCATGCGTAGTTCAACGCCGACCAATACACTTAGGGCCATATAATCCAACTTGAAAGAACGAGTAATACGAATAATGCCACGCATTTCGGCTGCAGAGAGGTTTCTGAGATCATTGACAGGCCGGCAAGGGGTTTAAAATGCACATTGACAATGGCTTCCGTTGAACTTTTACTTCCGGTTTTTAAAATTGATTGACCATTTTAAAAACACTTTTTACCTAGCGGTGAAGTTTTTAATAAAAGAATTAAATGGATTTTGTTTATGTTGTTTGCATTCGGCGATACATTGGTGTACAAAATGTGAATGTTGTCAAAATTATGTTATTTTATATGAGACATCTCTCTATAACATATAAACTCTATTCCAGTACAAATGGTTTATACCGATTATTATTATATTATCCAACTGTCTTACTTTGATTGAATATTTAGGAGAGATTTAGATAAAAGATGGCGAGGGGCTTCATAAAAAATATTTAAACTGGGTGGAGCTTAAAGGAGTCTGTCTGATATATTAATGTATCGTATCGGCACTCTTAACGCTAATTTAGTAGGCCTACATTTTTTTCAAAAATAATAACATCTTGAATGAAAAAACAATATCACCAAAGAAATATTTTATCATGAATTGTACTATGTACAATCACAGGTTTTTATGTTAAGAAAACATTACTATAAAATATATCAGACAATCGGAACATTTTTCGGATATTTGATTCAGCTTGGAGAAAATGAAGTGTCTGTCAGAAGCGAATGTTTCTTCAAAACCCAAAGTAGCGTACTGACCGAATAGACTTGTACTGACTAAATGAATTAGGTTCAAAACAGTTTTTACATTGTAATACAAAATCTGCTGCAGCATATTTAGACTGACCGAGATTTTTTTATTTTGACTCAATCAGATTAGCGATGGTACGTTTCGTAATTTGCAGTACATGTTTTAAATGCGTTAAGTTTTTAGTTTAGACCAGTGAGAAAACATTTTTATTTGGAGTAATTTGCTTTATTTAATTACTTTTATCATATGATAAGCCCAGAACGGAACGTTTAAAACTATTACATTGGTTACATGTACCCGTGAAAGCCAGGTGAACGTCTTCCGTGTCATAAACGGCATAGGCCCATCATATTTGAATGAGATGGTCACTAATTTTGAAAAGATGTACCTGTTACGTTCCAAAAGTGAACTGTGTTTTATTGTGCCGAGGCGTCGAACAAAACTGGCTGAGATGTCACTGGCAATGGTTGGTCCAAAGTTGTGGAATGCCCTTCACAGCAGTTTAAAAATATCCAGTTATTCATTTTTATTTGTATCTGATATGTTGATTACGTTGAACAAAGGTTGGAAAATGTAAAACGCCATCGAGGAAGTGCAAGGGAAGATGTGGGCAGATCATTTTGAAACACATGTTAACTGTGCGGCAATATAACAGTTACAAGCCAATGAAAGAACGTCTTATGTTTAATGAAACAGAAAATGGGAAGGAATAGATTGACGAACATATTTGCATAAGTCTAAACCGATTTACGGAAGTTGAAACTCGATCTTATTGATAACCGCGTCAACCAATCGACTGGTTTTTACCAAACTTGCTGACGTACACATATCTCAGACAATCTGACTGATAATTTTAGAAAATCGGCTAATAAAGCCTTCAACGAAGAGAGCGCGTGCCTTATAATAATACTTTTTATAACAATGTTAAATTTTAATGATAACTTCTCAATATAAAGTCGGCATTAGTGTGTGTGTTTGCGCGCGCGTGTGTGTGTTCGTGCTTGCGTGATTGTGTGTTTTGTTTGTCTTTTCATAATATCTCTTGGAGCACTTTATAGTTTGTTCTAATTCAAATGTTTATTGATATTTTCAAATAAGACAACTGTTATTGTGATGAACAACGACAGGTCTTACAACGTTGAATTTTATGTATTTGTTGAATGAAAGCTTTAGGAAGATTGAATGATAAACACTTAAAAGTTGTCAAGGCGAATAATGATCGTTCCATCTATTCACACGTTGACATTTCCAATTCTGAGGAAAAATATTTTCAAAGTGACGTTATATCGTCATAGAGATACAAACAAGCATGTTTCCAGACAATTATTGAAAGAAAAAAGAAATGGGTTCTATATTCGTCTATTTTGATATTTAAGACTTCTCACTTATCATTCAGTGCAATTGTTACCGAAATGCATTAATGTAGAAGTCATCCATGAAATGAGGAATAAGTTGGGTTTTTTATTAATTTGATGTCTTTATTAGACAGGATCAGAAATGTTTTGTCAAAGAAAACAAGAAGAGCAAGTCAATATTTTCTGACCAGTTTGCGTTGTTTTGTTGATTCATTCTTAGGCATGCAAATCAAAAAGAAAGTCCTATAAACTGCTACATCCACATTTCCCATATCTTTTCATCCACACGCCTAAAAACTAAATTCGTCGCATGTAATGATAACCTTTTTTATTGATTATAGGCCATATTTGGAAATGTAACAAAACAACATTGGTTGTGTGGAGGGAGTAACAACAGCGGTACTGTTGCAGGCTCGGTTGGTTGTGCCTGTTCATGGTCAGTAATAGAAATGCATATTACTGCCCACAACGCCTAGCACCGGGTTGAGCACATTTCAATATTTACACCAGTAAATAGTACGTTGTAGATCCATCCCAAACGATAGTATGCGTATGACGCTGAACATGGAACCTTCAATGTGGTATTTTCAAATTTATTCCATTTCAGCGGCGAATGGTCCCCAGATAAAAAAAATGAGTTTGCCCTAAACAAGAAAACAATGACAAGAACTAAACATATCAGAATTTTTAAATGTGATCTGAGAATATAAATCGTGTATATCACAGAAAACGCAAATGGCAAAACAGCAAGAAATTTATCCTTAAGGTGATTGAACAATACCCAAATCTAAATTGGTTGGGATATTGTAACCATCCATCTTTGAAGATAACATAAAACTCGTTCAAACCCGCCATAAAATTATCGGTTTCTCTATGAACAGGGAATCACGTAACTCACTATACGTGTAAGATCTTTGTTTTTATAATGGTGTTTTGTTTGCAACACGCCATCTATTTGCATTCAGAGAACCAGATATACTTTAGTCACACTATCATTATCTCTGCATTTATCCAAACTTGTGTGGCATCCTTCTAAAACAGAATATTATTTTCAGATTAAAATTAAATCAGGGATCGATGTAAAAAGACATACAATACTTATGGAATTAGTGTTATGTTTTAATGTTGTTATTGTCCGCTAACAATGAAATATTAAGGAATGTCTTGAAAAAGGCGAGTCCTTTCACGATAAAGAATTTAATAAGTAAGATACTTACTGTCCATTTCTTTCGATTCCAACTCATGTTATGTTATTGTTAGATTACAAAACTATGCTTCTTGTTACAAAAGGTATTAAATCATAATTTACTGGTTCCCTTTATGACCTTTGGGTTTAGTTTAACGCGTTACTTATGTTGGTAAATATTACTTCAGAATCTGTAAAATATATTTGATATATTTAGGTCCATTTTGTAAGAATGATTTTAATATCCCAGTCACAATATAGTTTTTGGTATTGTTTAATCACCCTGTATATTAACCTCGTGCTTTTAAAGACAAGTTCGATTTTCTTTTTTCTTGGAGTGTGATGGACATACACCGTTGATTATGATATGTCATTAATCTAAAATTTCCGCATTTACGATTATCCATCATAAGTACGCCATTGTTTAAGATGGCTGTTTAATTTTGGTTAATTTTAAACATGATTTTGTCGATGTGGGTAATAACATGCATTTCCCAACCTGCTATTGAACAGTCGCAGTCAAACCAAGCCTGCAAGTTTTTCATATTTGTCGGTTTAGTTTCCCTTTCCATCGATTCAAAGAAAATCATTTGGGGTTAAGGCATTAGTAATACTTATTAATGTAAGGTAATTCATAAATCTATGGAAAGATTATTTCAAGCTTCATATTCATAGTTCAATGTCTCATTTTGGATAGTTAATATAAATTGTACAACTGTGAAGTTCCTATCATTGACGGAGCAGGGACAAAATTTCGCCTAAATATTGTACTAACCAGTTCATTTTTGGATGTTGTGAGTAAAATTTTCTTTGCTAGTTGACAAAAAAAGAAAACAACGGAAGATTTAAATATATTCATTTGTAGGTTGACTGTGTTACAATATTACATCATAATAATAACATGTACTTTGTGTATAATTGTTCTATAGTATCATAATTACATGTACTTTGTGGGTAAGTGTTCTATAGTATCACAATTACATGTACTTTGTGTGTAAGTGTTCTATAGTTTAAATTATACAATTTTGATATTTGAATACAAGTATTATGTAAAAGCTTGTTCGTTCTGATTCGTCACAAGGCATCCTAATTAATGGCTGGAAATGTCAAAGTTTTGCTTGGTTTTGTTTTTAGTTGAAAAGGGATATACAATTATTTTTGCGATTTTAATGATTAATTCACAAAAGTGTTCAATGATGATGTCCGAAAAGCTATGACTACTACATAAACATAGTTCAACTGCATTCAACCCATATAAATCATTTCCTCTAACATTATATTTACTTTGAATGAAACTCAACTGGCAGTCTTTCAGATAGATATATTTAACAAATCGCAATCCAATCCCTTTGACAGTAATACAAGGAGAAAACAATAATATGTGAACATTGTGGTTTTGTCATATCAATCTACTTTATATCATCAAAGAACCATTCTCGATATATGAACAAACTGTTTCGTTTTGTTCTAGTTTTATTCAAGTGCGCTAAAAGAAAAGTTAAGTGAAAAATTTTATTAAGAAGCATTCGTACAACTTTTGCTCAAACGTCAAACAAACGCAAATGCAACTACATGTATTTAAGTGCTATCGTTTTTATCAAAGATTGGGAGTGTCCTTATATTCATAAAAGTTTGCTTAAATTAAAACTGTAGAGGAAAACAAATAACTGTAGGCCCCCCCCCCCCCAAAAAAAAAAAAAATATCAGCGCTTCTTGCGCATGCTTTATTTTAAAATCAAGAGGTGGCGCAATTTTTAAGCGTGCCCGGTGAGGTAGCGCCGTTGTCATGACAATCCTGGTTAGATAAGCGATCCTATTTTGAATCATGTATTTAATGAATATAGTTTCGTAAGTTTGTGCAAGTTTAAATACATTTTTTACAATATAAACGAGGGACGTCACGAGAAAAGGTATATTTGACGTCAATCCTTGAAATATTTTGAGTAAACGACATTAATTATAGTACATTCTGGTAAATATTTATATTATATTGTCTATATCACGTTGAAGTTACAGCATTAGAAAATAATTATTTATAATTGTATGACAGAGATAGAAGAGTATAGATAACTTTCCAGATAAAATAACAACTTAATTGTCAGAAATATTACTGAAAGACACATTTCCGCGACCCATTACAAGAGGCTACTTAACACCAATTACATTTATATATGACAACAGTAGCATGGAGTATTAGCATCTACATGATAAAATGTAGTCTATCTAATATGTATGCATACAAGTAGATAATTAGTGTTATCTTATAATTGTTAAATGAAAATTTTATTTTCAGTCAAGAGTTTCTATTATCTCCCTTGATGGTTATATGCGAATTTTAATCCATGCAGGATGTCAATCGTTGTGGTTGGCGGTATATAGACATACTTGAAGTATCCTTTAGGATGAGGGATATGGATGATATGTACTGCGTCTTTCTCTTGCAAGGTTGACCAGGCGCTGCCGCTGCATCTGTATGGCACTGAGGTCATCTATACATTGTCTAACAGTAATACATGATTGAACAAATGGCGCAAAATTTGTTCTCATTGGGAAGTCTAAAATATGTTGTTAATCTACGTCCTCTTCCGGCGTAGATGATGTTAAGTAGGAATTAAGAAGAATATAAAGTATCTTTTTAAGTTATCGAAAGAATACACAGAAAAAATGAGAATTTACTTGTTGATGCTGATTTCACTTAGTTTTGGCAAGAGCAGTCATATTAATAATAACCGAAAGCTATCTTTAAACTCTTTCTTTTTGTCATTATATTTTGGAAAACCCTTCATCTCAATGGAATGATAGATCTACATTTTTGTACGTTTTGTGTATGTACAGAACAGAATAAAACATATCTTTTATTGTTAACAAGTTCAAGACAGTGAACAATATGATTTGTATAAAAATCAACAGTCTGAGAGTGGGTAGATGGCATACATACAAAACGAGTCATAAGGAGCAAGGTATCTGTCTTACTTTTAATATCATTTTTTAGATAATTTATGAAAAGTCCTTTTAAGTTGAGAGACATATATATATATGGTTTTTTTTACAATTTTTGAATATTGAATAAGTAAGTTTTGCAATATATAATCTTAGAATTGACTGTCTAATCAGTAGTCAAAGGTCGATTAATATTGCGCGTTGGCATCCCGCAGAGAAGTCTCCGATATCTTTTGCTTTTTTTATACAATCTTATTTTTACCGTTAGTAACTGACAGCGTCAAGCAATTTTTTTATCTAAATCAGTTAATGTAATTTTCAATTTTAGCTCACCTGAGCACGAACTGGTTTATGATAACCTATTGCTATGGGTTATGACATAATCTCCTAAAAAATTGAAATATGCTAAACCACTCGGCCAATTTCAATCATAATAATACTTCACAGGAATGTACCTAGTGTTCCTTGTGTTGCTCTTTTTAGTATTCATAAAAAGTTTCATTTAACCGGATGCAAAACCTTCGACATTGATCTTTTTTCGAAACGCTTGTCCGATTTCAAAATAACTTCACAGAAATTATCCCTGAGTACATGACTATATACTTGAGAATTTAAAATTCATTCTTCTGTTTTGTTTTATTGTTTTGTCTTGTAGCCAGGAATCAGGTGAGAGATACAGTGCCACTTGGTCCTTATGTGTTTATGATTTTGTCACAGACTAAGTTCAATATACCTGACACCGGTTTTATTTAATCCTGATATCAAACAATGAAATAACATCCTTAACAGTATATCATTATACCTAGATTTATCTTTCCTGCAGAATCCCCTCTTGTCAATTTGATGGGTGGGTTGTAGCTATTTCACCAAGGCAGCTTGAACTTGTTTGTTCATTTACAAACCTGTTGGGGCAAGTGTGAGATTGGTACACCCTAAAACCTGGTTAAAACTCCCAGTGGCATTTTTACACTGACCGTTCCGAGACGGTTATCCCTCGGGGTTCTCATTTTTACTTGTTTGTGATATCTGTTTTGAAATTGGTCATTTTATAAATCATTGTCTCTCTTCCTCTCTTTTTCTTGCGTTGGGAGGCTGTGTCTTCTAAATGTGGCAATTCCTGATATACATCATTAGAAACAAATACGTGTGCTGTCTAGTGATCATAAATGGTATCTTCTTTTTAGGATTTTTTTTTCTTAAAATTACTTGATTGCGTGAAATGTTTAGTTTGGACCAAGACTTTTTGATAAATTGAACATAATATGCTGCGAACAGACTGGCGCAGACGAAATTTATCATAATTAGTTATTTTAAGTTCCTTTATGACAAGAACGATGCTGGTGTCATAAAATAACGTTTTCTAGCGTGTTCTAGTTCATAAAGGTAAGCTGTGAAATCACTACTCGTAGTCATCTTTCGTAATACGATTCTTTCTTGAGGTTTGTTTTGTGATGTAATGTGTAGCTTTTTTTAATGTTTTGTTTCGTAAAAGGTTACATTTTATGTTCAGATTTACAAATCTCATAATAACAACATAACAGAGAACAGACTGCCAATATGCTTTAGGCCAACATTTTAGAACTCTAATTTAGAAGATATCTGGTCATATGAAGTTCCTTCATGTGATTCAGCAGTTATCATGTTAAAAAGTATTTTACATTCTTTAATTTCCGTTCAGTGTAGATAGATATAAATAAATAGAACCAATTCTTATTATCACACTATGAGCTTTACAGTTATTGAACGGGAAAACGTGTGCGACATTTTTTACTCTACCTTATTTTGGAAATCATCAGCAATCTTATATTAATGGCTTATTATGTAGATATCATAGAATTATTACATAAAATTAATAAAATAAAACCTTCAGCTAAATTTTATTAATTCATTCTATGGATCGATCTCAACTTCCTGATTTTCACAGGATTCAATATTAATATGAATTTAATGTTTAATATGTTTAGTATTTCCTGTCTGTGCTGTAAAACAATGACAAAAATGTAGAAATTTTCTATAAATGATCTTGAAAAAGGCTTTATGCCGAAACGTAGAAAATAGAGTGTAAAAACAATGTTGCGTTCCTGATTTTCGTCAGGAGTGGCTCAATCATTTTATTGTTCCTGCAACTACGCTGTAAATTTAACAACATACGAGTACATGTACAATTACGAAACTGCATGCGAAAGCCCCATTTAATTTCAGAACAAATTTAAAATAAACTGCATTTAATACAAATTAATTTTATTAAAATTCTCGATTGCCTTCCTCAGTTCCCACGTTTTACAATTTATATCCGTATTCTGTAGATTAGGCTCATTTCAAAACAAGTTTCAAATAATTATGGTTATATATTCATTTAAAACACATCTGCTCCATATTAAGGTAAACCGCAAGCTCGTATTAACCCAGTTTTACCATTAAACTGTTTTTATATACATTGTCCTGAAAGTGTGCGAGAAAGAATTAAAAAAAAACTTTCTTGTATTTTAAAAATGTCAAAGAAACATATTTGCCGTGTCCTTGAAATGTATTGAAAACTGTAGAGATGAATTAAAATGGAGTTGGCTTAAAATAAATGTGAATATGTGCTAGACTTTATTTGACAAGCTTGTGTGATTGTCCTAAACAACTAGATGTAATTTCTATCAAGAGAACATATACGTAGAAAAGATAGCGTCTAATTGACAGATATACATTATTGTAATTAAAAAATGATGTCGGGTGTCGGTCCCGACTTGTATGCGGATGAACTCATTGCAGACGATATGTAGATCCCAACTTAGTTACCTGGAATTTTCCACGGTTCTAATGACCTCAAGAGTATTGAACTACAGTTCAAAAACGTTCAACATTTGAAAAATTAGGGGATACTCTATTTATTTTTCATATGATATATTTTAGTATTATTAGTTCAATCAAAATTTCAAGCGCACAGAGACATTTTCAGACAAAGTAGTGTGCACACATATCACATGAAAATCGGATTTTGATGAACTGAAAACGCTACTCTAGAAAGTGTTTTAATGTTTGACCAATTGGTTTTTCAGAAAAATCTACAATAAAAATAAAATTAATAAGAATATAGTTTTGATATTTTGATTCATCAAAGCATTCGTATATAAATGATAAAATTGAAATACCATTTTCAATGCGAAGTTGCTGTTCTCGTTACAAATTTTACTATGACCGCGAAATTTGACATCCACAACGTCTTTTTTTTCGATTAAGCTTCATTTTTTTCATCTCAAAGCAAAATTTCTTTCCATCAAAAGGATTGTATTGTCTGAGACACATTATCCCATATAAAGTTTTGTCGTGGTGTCATCTTGATTACAACTGCAACAACTGCCTATGTTGCAGACGTGCTTAATTTACATAAAAGTGGAGAAGGTAACATAGAAAATTGTTACATGTATCCACAGACAAACTGATGATTGACTTACTGTAAGTGCTACATGACGTTTCATGCGGATAGGTGAAACCACATTTTTTCAAGTAACACATTCATTAATTCATTCAAAGACATTTGGCATTTGATAATGTCCGAAGTGGAGAAATCAACATTATTTCAAGTTGCACATTCATCAATACAATGTACAGCAAACACATTTGACGCTTGATAATAGTTAGTTTGGGTTTCACTAACGCTACAAGTGATTACGTTCATCGTGAATATTTCTCCCAGTGTTTCAAGCCATCAGTAATTAAAAATTTGCAAGTATTTGTTTTTACCAAGAATGAAAGCCTTTTGTTATTTTTAGCTCATGAGATTCCTGGAAATGAAGAATAACAGCTTAATTGAAAAAAAATGTATTTCAGAAAATTTACTAAATGAACTAGAAATGCCAAAATTCATCGCGTCGGCGGATATAATTATGAGGCATTAAACAAATTCCGACATTGTGGAAGGTTTTTTTGGCTGTGTGGGGAGTCAGCGTCTTCTGGATGTCGCTATTCCTGACAGGCATATTTCACTTTTTTAATAAAAATACACAAATATTAAATGGTGTCATTATTAATATTACACCTCAAATATAGATACAATTACCAGGCTTTCTACTGCTCCCTACTTTTCCGACTTTCCCTACTTTTTAATCTGAGCCCTACTTTGTCCTACTTTTTTCCAAAACAGCCCTACTATCCCTACTTTTTAATTTGAAAATAAAAAATAACTTTAATGAAATAAATACTTAGTTATGATCTTTTAGTTGTATTTTCTTTTCCTTGTGATAACATGTAGCAGTTTAGATGTGTTTTATGTGGTTTCATTTTATGTGGTAAAATCCATCCTTGAAAGCAAGGTGCCTTGGTCAGTCAGTCGGCATCATGGCCAAAAGATTCAAGTCTTTCATGCATTAAGGAACTAATGATAGTGTTTTATTTAGGAATTTCAAAGGGCAAGGTGTTGTCAAGTAGGGTTAGGGCACTACCAAAAAAGGGAGGGAGAACAAAGTATTGGGTTATTTAAGACAAATACCAATAAAGACGTATATGAATTGTCATCCAAAAGTATGCACTTCTACAAAATTAGTTTTCCTGAAGTTTAAGAAGATTTACATGTATATACAAAAGCAATTTGCATTGCGAAACTTATGTTTCTGTAGGTTTGAAGTCAATTTGAAACAGTTTTATTATAAAATATATAATTCAAGCTTTGTAGAAAACAGAAAAATTAAAGATAAAACTTTGCATGACCATGTTTAATCTGTAAAATTACAAGTTGTCATTCACTTCAGCTATGAAGATTTAAGGGGAATTTGTTTCAAGAAAGTTTCGTTGCAACAAATTTATGTTTCTAAATGCCAAAAATCTGGTTAAAATACAGATGGATAGCCATGATTTCTATTTATGGTACAAATTCAATGTGGTCAATTTGTTCTCCGTTTTTTTAAAGAGTCACCTTTAATTCTGTAACAAATTTGAAAACTTATTATTTATATTAAACAACCGCAGAATGGATAGTACATTTGTAAATAATTGTGCCACCAAACCTGTAGCTTTACCCACATTTGGTCAGTTGAACAATCATCTGGGCATTTTACATTTACTCAGCAAAAAAAAAGAAACCTGACACTGTATAACAGTTAATAACTTATAGACAGATTTACAGAATCTATATTTTTGCTCCCTCCTAAAAACTAAAAGCTAAAACACTAGTTTCATGCCCCAGAAATATAAAAAAAATGCACAGTTTAACACATTTTTAATTCCAACCACAATTCTCAAAGCTCGTCATTCTCATTCTGGGAACAAAGGTAAACTATGCAGTGTCAGTTTTGTTGTTGAGCATATTTATTTTGGCTGATTTTAAGTCAAATTAATATTTTGTAATCACATAAGGTGATTTAATATTAGAAAATGTGTTAAAATGTCCTCATTCGGTTTTGAAACTTTTTTAAATCTATGTTTCCATTTGCATGGTAAAATGCTCAATGACAGTCTTACAAAAACTATTATTAATGAGTAATTAATTAGTATAATGTGTATGTAGCTATTAATTTTAACCCCAAAATTATCTGAAATTTTTAAGCACACAACACCACCATATCACTCATTACAATATACAGAAAAGTGTCATCCGCAGACCTGTGATAATAGGTTTAAGAGCAAAGCGCTTGACATTTACTATCACACGCTAAAGATACATCAGTAAATGATTAAGCACACAACTTGTAGTGATCTTGCTGTATTATCTTATGATATTGAACTAAAAAAGTTAGGAAATTCATACTTTATCCCTACTTTTTAATGTCAAATATTCCTACTTTGCCCTACTTTTAAAACAAAGAATTCCCTACATTTGCCCTATTTTTTCTGAAGAGGCAGTAGAAAACCTGAATAACATATATTTCCATTTATAGAAAGAACCTATCCAAACGCCTCCAATAGGGAAAATTATCAAACAGTGAATCGGAGTAACTGATGACTATTTACTCTCGAAGTGTTACATTGTAAATCAAAGCGCTGAAAGCGTTGAAAGACTGGCGCGCTGGTTTAATCGAACATGCCCTGCACAGATATCATTACTGTAAACATATGAAACTGTGTGTGATTTTTTCGTTAAACTTTGTGACAGTTACTATCATCAACATTAGCAAATAATTCAGTATATTCAGGGATTTCAATAGATGCAGGTACTTGTATTTTGATGCAAGGAAATTAAGTTTTCCACTTTTTTTTCACCTGAATCTTAGGTTGGTAGTCTTTTTGATGCAGAAGCGTATGATTAGTGGTTAAATTTTGCTAGAATAACAATGATCAGGCTCCGTCACAACTGAGTAGTGTCAACAATGAAATGCACAAGGCTCACGTACCTTAAGAGACTGAAACAGTTACAATCTTAATTTTTACGTCGATCGCAACAATGCATTAACAAAAATATTCGCCAACTTACTAAAGGTCTCCCCAGGATTTTTGGAAGGGTTGTCGCTGGACTGTTTGTGGTTTTAAGCTCGCGAAACTATATTTTTTAACTATCATTTTATGCAGTTTTATATTTGTACCAAAGTTTACTGCAAAAACTGTATATAGTACATGGATGTTTTTTATCTCTTTAGAGCCAAGAAAGGTACAAAGTTAAAAAACATAAATAATGTGAAACAATGTGTAAACAGTATGTCAACACGTGTTTTAATAACATAAACTGATCTGATCTCATCAAGTTACATTGTCAACTATATACTCTGTATAGTTAGTTTTTCACCTTCATTGTCCAAGATATCTCACACATATCAAACTCAGTGTTTCATTACAACTGACAGAATTAGGATTCAGAAGCCTCTTTTTATCTTGGGCCCAAGTGCTGACTGCCTTATTATAATCAAACTTCAGTACATCAGGACTTTCCATGGATATCATTAACAATGAATTTAATGTTGAATTGTTAAGCCTGATTCTAAGCTTTGTCTTCACTCTTGATAAGGTGGAAAAACCCCACTCACAATCTGAAATTAAATTAATTTACGATACCAGTAAACATATAGACAGCTTCACATACATAAAAATAATATCATAATTGGTATTCAGTTAACACAAACAGGTATAATAAATGATGTAGTGCACCCCTAGAACCTGGTTTAAACCCCTAGTAGCAAATTATTTTGCCACTGACTTCCAAGGCGCTAACCCATACGGTTCCCCTTTTTTGTTAAACAATCAACAAACAAATCATTTATTTTCCTCTCTTCTTTTTGCTGCAGGGGAGGCTGTGTTTTATGAGTGTGGCGATTCCTAATATACATATTTCCCTTTTTATATATAGTAGCATGAAATTGAGTTATTTTATTTATTTAATGCAAGTCACAAGGCTAAGTAAATATATATAAAAAACCATTGCCAACTTCTTGCAACCAGGAGTAGACTTTCTTCCACTTATGATCAACACCTGACTGGATCGCACTGGCTGTTCGAGGTAGCCGGCGTTGATTCAGTGTCTGGGCATGTTGGGGTACCGCGTCCGGCGTCGGAGTAATTTCACTACGTGAAGGGGTACTTGGCGTCGTCAGAGTCGCTCTTGAAGGGCTATCCAGAATGATCTCGATCTCATTTCTAGAATTTTGAAGTTCAGAATGCCGGATGGAGTTGGCATCAGCCTCACAAGGCCGGTTTCTCTTGAAATAAGATAGAATTGAAGAGTCGTCGTTCTTTCGCGCATGCATACTTGAAAATGTGTCCGACGAAAATGAACTGATCGTTACGATGATAGCGCAGTAAAATGCCACAGAATGTATTTCTTTTGCAATTTAAGTTCTAACTGCAACTTGCCAATAGATTTGTTTAAAACAAATCCATTATCGCACAATTATTTTCATACATGTATACAGTACAATTTTCGAAGTGTTTGTCTTCTAATCACAGAACTAAGAATAACCAAATTATAACTCATGATCGCATCTCATTAAAATCATTGAACATTATGTCAAACACACCGGGTTCCGCTATTAATTGAGAATATCAACAGTCGGCAGAGCCAAAATACGATCAGACGACACCGACAGACTTGCGAATTCAGCACGTGGAGAGGCGGAGTTATCTCAGCTGATAGTAAAGAAATCGATTGTGATTGGTCAAATCGCCCGTTGCTTAACCTTTAATGAGATGTGTATTGAAAAGCGACCTGTGTTTACAATGCAAGAAACAGAAAATTATGACATGTCGATTTTGAAAATAGATCAAAGCTTGTTAACGGTTGTCTGGGGAGAACACTCGGACCCGGCCCGGTCCTTGATAGCCGAGCAAAATCTCGATCCACAACTACTCCAACCTAACCAAAATGGCAACCCACGCTATCTCCCGCTTGTCACGTGACTGATTTGTTTTTAATCGTTCTTTTAATATCCTTTCATAGTTGTTCGAACAACAACATTAAATTGTTTTCTTGTTTTTATTTGTAGCATTATTTTTCAAAGTTCGCATTCCTTCTCGAAATATTTGTATTTTCTTAAAATGCACTACTTTTTATGCCACACAACTACGAAATCTTTCAGGCGTAACTTAACTACTCATGCATATCCAGTTGCTTGTTCACTGCCGTAGCTGGTCATGATTTCACTCTACATTTGTTCGATGGAATTTTTGGCATGGATGCTCCAAAATTACACGGAAACTTACTATCAATCGCTCAGAATTCGTGGAATGGTGTGCTGCATTGTGCTTCACACGTGTGCAGAACATTTCGGCCTGCTCTCGCGCTGACCACTTACTTGATACGCTCTCGTATTCGCAATGATACACCCGAAGTTAAGGACTGCGCGTCGCAGAGTTCACGGCATCGTTAGTTAAGACTGGTGCGCATGCGCACCAGTCTAAAAACAAAACTTTCCGAAATATTAGCCGTATCGCAATTCTCAGATGTAATTGTTTCTGTCATCTCAAAGGTTTGAATAAATATCGCAAAATATTATGCACTGCTATATTATTTTGCAATTTCCATCTGTTTCATCTCACATCTCAGACACCTTTTCCCTAACACAGATTTCCACGAGCAACACTACTACTTTAATGTATAGGAGCTGTGATATTATTTTGTAATTTGCATCTGTCTTATCTCACACTATTATTTCGAGTTGAGATTTTTTTAACGTAAGGCATTCTCCATTCTGATTTTTTAGACCGTTGTAAGGACCTGTTTTGCAAAAATAAGCTTGCCATTTGTAAATATAGGTTACCGTGTCGTTTTGCAATGAATAAAAATGTTCTCACTGAGCAGAATACATATGGGATGTTTTTCTATAAAAACTGATTCTGCAGGGTAAACAATCAACAAAACCAAAACAAATCAGACTCGCTATTGGAATGAAAAATACCTTATTGGTTACACGATTTAATGTATCGTATTTAGGCCTTTATCAGACAACTTCTTCTTGTTCGTTCATATGAAAAACTGTTGGGACAAGTGTGAGATTTGTGCAGCTTAAAATCTGTGCCCAAGGTTTTAAAACTGAGCATGGAAACCAGTCTCAAATCTCAAGCATCTGATTGGCTGAAATGGCGACCAGTCGCCATTTCAACCAATCAGATGCTTGAGATTTGAGACTGGTTTCCAATCTCAGCTTTATAACCTTCAGCCCTGATTTTAACCCACATTCCCACCAAAGTTGATAATTGGAAAGCATTTATAGTATGTTTATTACTTTACTTATATTGTTTTGATTTAAAATGTATTAACGAGACTTAAGTGCGAATTTTTACATCACTTTTGGATTACTGACATAATAAATGACCATAATCTTGGACATAATAAGTTGCAAGCCTGAAACTTTTAAATTTTTAGATTTTTTATGTCGTGCATGTATCACAAAATATCTCATTGTTTAAATCGAAAACTATTCCATTACTTTTAAATAACACTCTTGAATATTTCAACAGCACTCGTCGCTATAAATAACTACACTTGTTATATGTACAGCTTGTGATGGGAACAAAATCATTCCGATTATGCCACTCGCAGAAGGTAAATTAGACCACGGTTTCATGAACTACAGCTATAAAACGGTAATTCTAAATTTGGAGGAAACAACAATACTTAAACATTTAGATAACATGCAATATTTAACTCTATACAAAGATTTGCTGTCACTTGAGATCTTGCGATTGTCTGACACGCAATCTCATTAATGTATATTTTTTTAAAGGCAATTGTAATATTATATCAAGTTTTTTTCAAGTGACAATAACCATGTTTTGTAGCATTATTCAAGGAAAAACTTTTTTAATATTAAATATGCTTTATTTCATTAAGACCAAGTTTAAATAATATCAAAACGTAAAACCACATTAATTGTTTCATTGCAGGGAAACATTATTATAAATTTAGTTTTGATTTACATATTCATAAAAACTATTATCGCATGTAGTACAAGATATTTTTATGACGCAGGGTATTGTTTGACGCGAAATTACTACTAATAATAAAAGCGTTTATAATTTTTAAAGAACACGATTAAAGATTTAACATGTTTATTTTTCACGTAAAGTATACATAATTATGCAAGTAAAAATGGGAAAGAGTAGCCAAATACAAAATTACAGACTTCTTAGAACAATATAAAATCTACAAAGATTAAAACGTTAAAAGCCGGTAACACCAAGAACAGACAAAACACAACCGGTTTAAAAGTGACAAAATGAACTAAACTAGGGGAGGGTACGGCCCTCGTAAGGTCAGAGACTAAGGGGATTATAAAGTTTAAACAAGCGCAAACTTTCACCTCCATGAACTACGAAAACTTGAGTATATGAAAGTATTTGTTCACTACAATAACAAACTTTCCGTCCTGTTTTAGGTTTATGGTGAACATGACGCATACATACAGACAACTTGTTTGCCTAAACTGTATCGATGCTTTTGATGTCAGCCAATAAATAACCCGCAAATCGCTTCTATACGGTTAATGCACTGCAAGATTACATACATCTTACATGCAATATTTATTAAATGGCTATTCTCAACTGATTAAACACTTAAAATAATACTTATTTAAATAACATTCACTGTTCAGCTCAATAAAATGATTCGTTCGTTCTCGTGAAATGCCATCATCTATCGGGATTAAAAGAAAGATGAGACGCTATAAAACTATACCGACAGTCGGACACGCATTCTTTTTTGGCTTTCTACATGTTATACAATTATAATAGTACAGCAAAAATACTTAAGGCAAAGGAGTTATCTGATATTTAAATAATATTAAGAATGAATGATCTGCATACTTATAATAGTTTTCATTAAATTAACTGTCTTCAAAAAAAAGTTGCTGTTTTGTTTGTATCTTGTTATTTGATTGTCTCCCACCAACAATAAAAAAGCCGTATAATTTAAGAATGACAGCCAATTAGGGTTGAACTCTTGCTCTGTAAACGTATTTTGTCCAGTTGTACGAGGAAATGAGATCTTAATATGTAAGAAAATCGCAAGTTTCTCCGAAACAAGAAGCATCTTCATAACTTAGCGAAACATGTCAGCTAATTTAAAAAGCATAATGTATTTCAGATAATTTGCGTCGAAACGTATTTGTTCTGACTGGAAGTGACGAATTGCACGAAACGAAGCATTTGAGAATATTGAATTCTGCATACGTTAGTTTACAAATATTTCACGAACTCATTTTTGTCGGTGCATTGACACCACATGCAATTTTTCTTGTGCAAATACACTTCATTATTTAATTAAATCGGCATAAAGCGTTGTTTATTGTTAAATCGCAGTTAACAATGACAAAGGATATGCAGTTAAATGCAACAGTGAATCAGCGATAAGTGCACTTATGTATTAATGTAGCTTAAATGGGAACTTCGAAAGCCACCAAACACACACGACAAATACAACATGCAGGCTTGGCTTGAATGAGTTTGTTTATCTGATATCGCAGCATCGTCTCTTGTTGGCTCGCGTTAGACCATCCCAAAAAATCTAACTGTGCATATGACGGTCATAGGATGAACATCGAACCGAATTAATGATGTGCCTATGACTTCGAAAACATTAATTTGAAGAAGAAGAAGAAAATACTTGGTTGTAACCAAAACAGTTGACAAGAGGAGCTTTTGAAAATACAGAAGTGGCATGCCAAACATATATTTTGAAAAAAGCAACATCAGATTAAAAAAGTTAGCACATTAGACGTTTGATGTATTGGGTAGAGTATGTAGCTATATTTAGTAATACAGCAGTATATGTTTAATCCACGTTTTACGACTCATACAAGAAAGCATCCTTTTGACGTAGGTGCCTTTTATAACTCACTGCTATATTTCACAACAGATCTATAAATTAATAAGCTCATGCTAGTAAAGCATGTTGTTTAAATGTTATGAAAATTCTGTAATGAGATCGACTCTATTTATAATTATAAAAAATCAATAGTATCATCAATTTGTGTCAACTGGCCAGATAGTTGCCAAACTGAAACTTATTTTGATTTCATATCACGAATTACTGGGTCTATGAAAAAAAAGAAATAAACAACTCTAAAACTTGTGCATAGTTTATGTTTTTCTCAAAGTAACTGAAAGAACAAATATACATGAAATAGGATGTGCAGGTTATTAATAAGTGAAATACGTATATCTGGAATCGCTACAATAAAAAATCACAGTCTTCCCATGCAACCACAATAAGAGAGGAAAAAAGGTCATGTGTTTATAAGAATATCAATTTTTAAAAATAAAATAGAAGAATGTGATGTTATTAAACCTCCCTTAGAATTAAAATACAGTGTTTCATTAACCATCATATATTGTTATCCAATCGTCGTTTTTGTTTGACGGGTTTGTGTGTGTTCTGTGTCCGCCAAATTCATCCTGTTTCAAAAGGTGTTTGCTTGTTATTATTTCGGCATTTCAAAGCAATGAATGCAACATTGTTAAGCTTATGGGTGGGTGGGTTGGAGTTATTCCACCAAGACAACGTGTACTTGTGTGTTGATTTGAGAACCTGCTGGGGTAAGTGTGAGGTAGGTGCACCCTAGAACCTAGTTTAAATCCCCAGTGGCAAGTTGATTTGCCACTGACCGTTCCAAGGCGGTAACCCCTTGGGTTCTAATTTTTGTTAACTGTTTGAGGTTTCTTTTTTAAAACTGATCATTTTATAAACCTCTCTCTCTCTCTCTCCCTCTCTCCCTCTCTCTCTCTTCTTCTTTGCTGTGTGGGGAGGCTGTGTTTTGTGAATGTGGCAATTACTGATATTCGTATTTACCTCTTTAAGATAGAGATCGTTTTGTCCGTCAAGAAAACTTAACGATGGCTATAACTTTTTCATTTCTTAATATCTTCAAACTTTAAATTATATCGCTTATGACAACAGGGTCGTGATGATGCAAAATCCTTTAGGTCAAGCTCATATTTGATGGAAAAATCCCCCTTTTTATACTTTAATTCTGACAAAGAACTAGAGGGCGATAAAAGTGACTTAAAACCGAAAGTAGACCCGAACGTAAGTTTTCCTTGAATTTCTTGAAATACAAAACATTATTTTGACGATTTGGCACATTGTAGACCAGCATATTCTTATTTCAGGTATGAGTTGCTTTGGTATATTGTCCATGAATTTCAGAGTTCTCATGCAAAAGGTTTTTCTTTTGTTTTATTATGAGCTTAATAATGAGAACATGAATTAGACTAAATTGTGCTTGCAAACAATAGTACATACTTAGATAAATACATTTTTTCATTAAAATCTAGGTATCAATGAGTTTTTCCCCCAAAATTCATTTTTTGTAATTTTAGCCAGTATTCACCATTTGAAGTGTAAGTGATACCCTAATTTCTGTTCAGTTTATGTATTTAGATGTAAATAGCATTTGATGGAGATTTTAGGTCTAACAGTAATATTTTTCTTTACTGGTCTAAAACTGCTAGCGTATGTAAAAAAGGATACATTTATAACATTTATTTGTGAAAAGTATTATATAAAAACATTTTTCCGATGGGTTATATACAAAATATCAATGACGACTGTGGAAGACCCTTAAACACATTATACACTTAACCCCGGCATTTATTACAATCAAGTGTTGATTTCAATGTTATTTGTTTTAGAAGAGTTTAAAAACTGGTCTTAGATCAATTGATGATAGAAAACCAATTAGTTTGAGCTGTAAAATTTCATAGCTTGCTCCCCATAATTTGACTGTATTGCACAAAGCGACTTAGCTTTTCGGGTACAGACTGTATTAAATGTAGCAAAACTACCAACCGAGATACCACCCTTAATGACACTCAGTTATTTCAAATAATTTTGAGATTTTCCCTTCCCACGGATTTTCTCTCGACACACTCAGCCGCTACACGAGCACCACGTGCAATATAGCCTATACAAATTCAGTTTGTGAAACATCTGCGGGCAAGCTGGACGTGTGGACACAATGATTTGTTTCATCTTAGCATTAGTGCTATTGTGTAGATTCGTACATGTAAGCGGTAAGTGCTTGTAGTTTACATCTTACTATTTATTTTATTTATTTCGCGCATAGAATTTTTCTGGGCAAACAGAGCATTTTTGTCCAATTTAGAATTTTATTTTTATATATTTCAGAAACAAAACATATACAAATGTCTACTTTCAAAAAATCATAAATTGATAACAATATATGGTGTTTTAACCGGGTTTTTATGCTCCCCGAAGAAATTCGGGGGGAGCATATAGTCGCCGGGTTGTTCGTCCGTTCGTCCTGATTCGTGTCCGGCCCATAACTTTTTTCATTTGAAGTCGGATTTTAAAATAGTTTCACAGAAATTAACACGATGTGTCGCGCGCAACATTTGGGTCTCTTCCTTGAAGGTCAATGTCACAGCATGATCTTGCAGAAAAATTGTGTACGGTCCATAATATTTTATTTGAAGTCGGATTTGAAAATTATTTCACAGAAATGATCACCATAATGAGACGACGCGGAACATTTTGGTCGCTACCTTGTAGGTCAAAGTCACAGCATGACCTTGAAGCAACATCATGTACGGCCCATAACTTTGTTATTTGAAATCGGATTTTAAAATTATTTCACAGAAATGATCACTATTATGAGACGACGTGTCGCGCAACATTTAGGTTCGTAGCTTGAAAGTCAAGGTCACAACATGACCTTTAAGCAACGTCGTATCCCGTATATAACTCTGTTATTTATAATTGGATTTAAAATTTATTTCACTGAAATGAGCACCATATTAAGGCGACGTGTCACATCATTTGGATCGCTTCCTTAAAGGTCAAGGTCACAGCATGACCTTGAAGCTATATCATGTCCGGTCCATAACTTTGTTATTCTACTTTCCTATATTTCCATCCCTTCCTATAATCCCTTCCCCCTTAAATAAACAACAATTAACAAAAGGATGTATGGACTTATGCACTGTACAAGAGAGTAATCATGATATTTTTGTGTCGCCTGCGGTAGCAGGTAGACACATAGGGATCCTATTGTCCGTCGGCGTCGTCGGTGTCGTCGTCGTCGTCGGCGTCGTCCGGTAGTCCCCAAGCTTTAACATGAAACTTAATGTGGCCTATAACTTTGAAAGTACTTGTTCTATTCACTTCATTCTTGGAATATATTAACAGCATGAGCAAAGCAATCCGTGACAACAAGAACGATAACTCCTCTTTCACTATTTTATGAGTTATGCCCCTTTAAAATGCAATTTTAACATGAAACTTAATGTGGCCTATAACTTTGAAAGTACTTGTCCTATTCACTTCATTCTTGGAATGTATCATCAGCATGAACAAAGCAATCGGTGACAACAATAACGAGAACTCCTGTTTCACTATTTTATGAGTTATGCCCCTTTCTAATGCAATTTTAACATGAAACTTAGTGTGGCCTATAACTTTGAAAGTACTTGTCCTATTCACTTCATACTTGGAATATATCATCAGCATGAACAAAGCAATCAGTGACAACAAGAATGATAACTCCCCTTTCACTATTTTATGAGTTATGCCCCTTTCAAATGCAACTTTAACACGAAACTTTATGTGGCCGATAACTTTGAAAGTACTTGTTCATTCACATCATACTTGGAATATATAATCAGCATGAACAACCCCATCTGTGACAACAAGAATGATAACTCCCGTTCCAATATGTTTTGAGTTATGCCCCTTTCAAATACAGCTTTATCATGAACGTAATGTTACCTATAATTTTGAAAGTACTCGTCCTTTTCACTTAAAACTTGGAATTTATCATCTTTAGGAACAACAACATCCGTAGAAATAAGGCTCATAACTCCTTTTTTAATATACTCAACAAAAATAAAAAGTATCCACTTTCCTATTTTAAAGTTTGTAAAATTTAAAAACAAAAACTCAAAATTCTATATGTATACACATTTGCTTTTCTGTTATTATTGCATAGGGATAAAGTATTCTTGAAAATCTGCAGCCACAACTTAGTTATCTTTCCTTTTGTTATAATTAGTGTTCCAGTAAAATGCCACCTATTCTTTGAAATTATCACATTTATTTTAATTAAATCACTTTCTCTACCTCTTGTGGATAAATAAAATCACAAAATATTCATCAATTACACAACTGGTCCTCGATAAACAACGTTAGAAATTCCAACCATTTCCAATTACCTCCCTTTAAATTGAATATGTAGTGTTTTGTAATCCATGATTGTTATTCGATTGGCAGATCGTCAGGTCTTGGTGTTGAAGTTTTTATTCATGAACAATTTAACTTACAAACAACTGAGAATAACTCGCAAAACACCATTCAAGGCGTTCCTGATTAAATGAAAATATGTTAATGAGAATATAAGCATAAAAAGTGGATACTTTTTATTTTTGTTCAGTATATTTTATGAGTTATGCCCCTTTCAAATGCAATGTTAACATGAAACTTAATAATGCCTATAACTTTGAAAGTACTTGTCCTGTTCACTTCATTCTTGGAATATATCATCAGCATGAACAAAGCAATCAGTGACAATAAGAATGATAACTCCTCTTTCACTATTTTATGAGTTATGCCCCTTTCAAATGCAACTTTAACATGAAACTTTATGTGGCCGATAACTTTGAAAGTACTTGTTCATTCACATCATACTTGGAATATATAATCAGCATGAACAACCCCATCTGTGACAATAAGAATGATAACTCCCGTTCCAATATGTTTTGAGTTATGCCCCTTTCAAATACAGCTTTATCATGAACTTAATGTTACCTATAATTTTGAAAGTACTTGTCCTTTTCACTTAAAACTTGGAATTTATCATCTTTAGGAACAACATCCGTAGAAATAAGGCTCATAACTCCTTTTTAAATATTTTATGAGTTATGCCCCTTTCAAATGCAATGTTAACATGAAACTTAATATTGCCTATAACTTTGAAAGTACTTGTCCTGTTCACTTCATTCTTGGAATATATCATCAGCATGAACAAAGCAATCAGTGACAACAAGAATGATAACTCCTCTTTCACTATTTTATGAGTTATGCCCCTTTCAAATGCAATTTTAACATGAAACTTAATGTGGCCTATAACTTTGAAATACATGTCCTATTCACGTCATCAGCATGAACAACACCATCTGTGACAACAAGAATGATAACTCCAGTTCCAATATGTTTTAGTTATGCCCTTTTTCAAATACAGCTTTATCATGAACTTAATGTTACCTATAACTTTGAAAGTACTTGTCCTTTTCACTTAAAACTTGGGACTTAATCATCTTTAGGAACAACAACATCCGTTACAACAAGGATAATTACTCCCTTTTGAATATTTTATGAGTTATGCCCCTTTCATATGTAACTTTAACATGAAACTTAATATTGCCTATAACTTTGAAAGTACTTGTCCTATTCACATAATACTTGGAATATATTATCTGCATGAACAACGCCATTTGTGAAAAAAGAATGAAAACTCTCTATATACTTTGAATATCTCATCTGCGTGCACATACCAGTTTTTGAAGAATGATAACTCAGGTTTCACCATTTTTTAGTTATTCCCCTTTCAAAGCAATTTAGGTGACACATGTGTACTGTGGTGTAGTATTGAAATCAACTTGAATAAAATATTTTTATTATATATGATTAAACATAGGCCCACATTTCAACTTTTTGCATGCAGGCGACACATGTGTTCCGCGGAACACAACATTCTAGTTAAATTGCAGTTTGAAAAAAAATTTTACTGAAACTGAGCTTAAAAATGATGGTAAAACATATTTATCCAATCCAAGAACAGCTTATCCAAAAACACTCCATGTGATAAAAATAGCTTTTATTTAGATAATGATGCAAAACTGATAAAAATGCATCAAGAAAGTTTTGATCCCTACTTATCTGCATGGTTTGAACACAAAAGCAAGTTTGAAAAAGTGAAAACACATTCCTCACACAGGTTCTCACTGCAAAGGACGTGTTTATAGGAATGCGATGGCCATTTTTTTTTCACCAGAGGTTTGTGTCTGCTTAACAACAAAACATGCATATATAATCATATATTTTCAGATTTAATGTTCCATTTCATTGAACAAAGAATGCTCTTTTTATGATCATGCTATTTTGACATTTATATTATCTTATTATGAAGTATTTGACAAAAAAATCCAGAAGGGGGATGGAAATACAGGAATAGGGGATATAGTTGGATTTTAAAACTTGTCCGATTTTACAGCACTACACTATTTTCAAAATTCACTTCAATAGTTATACAACTCACTGTTTTTATGACAAAGTACCCATTCGGAGAGCATCATCTGTCTTCCACGGTCTCTTTTCTTTAGAAAAATCCATGTTATTAGATTTGGGTATGTTAGGCGGGCGGTCGTAAAAGTTTTGTGAAAGTTCGTATGCGAATCTTAACATAGTCGTCTGACATCACAGTACCAATTATCAGTTTTATAACCCTGGCTGTATTTTGATAAAGTTATGCCCCTCTTTAACTTAGAATTTTCATAAAGTTTTTTTGTTAAAGTATTAATTTTCTCAGTAGAGATTAATGATACAGCTTTAAAACTTTATATATCTTCACACAAGTGTTCATATAATATGACGAAATGTCTTGTCGAAGAACCGTGGCCCTACCTCAAAGGTCAAGATCACGCCTAGGGTATAAATTATCTAAAATGCCAAACTGAGTTTTCAGAGTTGAGTCATAGAGACCCGGTTTCAGCAAAAAATACCTCTAGATAGCGAAGTTGAAAATTTGATTTAGTACATATATTACAAAAAGGGTGCGTAGCCGCCATTAAACCAACGGAAGTCCGGTAAATTGACTGATTTTTGGGATGCAATGTATTCGTAACTTCTGATCATAGCATATAAGCGATACCCCCCAAAACAAGTCAGTTTACCAGACTTTCGTTTGTTTAATGGCGGCTTCACACCCTTTCAGTAATATAAGTAATATTTTTCAACTAAAGTATTTAGAGGTATTTTTCGCTGAAACCGGGACCCTATGAGTTTAGTTCAGTTTTAAAGAGAGTTTTATTATCTTACATGCATAAGATACTGTTCCCCTAAATGAAAGTTTGCATCCGAGATCCCTGGCCCTATCTCAACCGCAAACACTACCGCTAACACTACCAACACCTCTTATACAATAAACATTGGCAGCATCACCATTATCACCAACACAAACAGTATCTAAACATTCATCAGCTACATAACTACCAGCACCACAACTAGCACTACTTACAACAACTCTAACACCACCATCACTAGCACCACTTACATCTCCACTGATTCCACCACAACCACCACTAACAATAACACAAGTCTACTGGCATTACCACTAACAGCACCAAAACCACTACTACTAACATTATTAAACCCAAGAACACAAACGCCCTAAATAACACCAGCAACGCCAATAGCACTAGCGCTTACACCATCAATACCATCATCATCATAACAACTTATACAATCATTGGCACCATCGCTAACTCAATCATCACAACCACAACTAATGTCAAATCCACAGCCACAACGACACTAACAAAAACATCACAATCACTAACACCAACATCACAATCACTAACGCCAACATCACAATCACTAACGCCAACATCACAATCACTAACGCCAACATCACAATCACTAACGCCAACATCACAATCACGAATGCCAACATCACAATCACGAACGCCAACATCACAATCACGAACGCCAACATCACAATCACGAACGCCAACATCACAATCACTAACGCCAACATCACAATCACTTGCACTACGGCCACTATCACTTACACTACGGCCACTATCACTTTCATCATCAATAACACCACTGAACCAAGAGCACTTCTAACACCACTTCCACTAACAACAATAACACCACTACAACACTTCTATCATCACCATCACCACTTACACCACCACCACTAAAACTTCCGCTAGCTTACCACCATCAATAACAACTACACTTACCACTAATAACTACACTTAACCACCATTTATAACAACTTTACTTACCACAATCTTTGTTATCTTTTATCTTTAAAACTCCAAATTTTGTGTTAAAAGTGGCAGCAAGCACACAATAGTAAGGGGTAATATTGTAAGCTACTACTGAGAAACCATTTTGCGAATGAGACACTGAGCTGTTTCACAAACTGGTTCTTATCAGTGAGATCACATTGGAAGTGGCAAATGATTGTTCATGATTTGCAACCAATATCCCAATACTATGATTGTGTCTGAAATGGTAAGCAAATAAAGGTTCAAGTTAAAGGATGTAGTTGCTTCTTGAATAGTGATTATTTAAAATACTTTACTACCAAATGGGATTACATCTGTATTGCGATGATATCATAATTTGCAAATGCATTAAATATTGAACATGTTCAGTCTTCAATCCAAGATCACGTTGATGCACTTTCATGCTGAATTCTCTTAGAATTCAGCTTCAACTTTGAAACAAAACTAGCATGGACATTTTACCAGCAGAATTTAAAGTACTTAGTTTATGTATTGTCGTATTGTTGTTCTTGGTTTCTCGCAGAAAAACACGCTTTTATTTTGCTCAGTCTCTTCAATGCATTTGTAGTTGCAGCTTGCTGCTTAAGTTAAGTGTATTTGTAGTCTTTTACATAATTTTGAGAAAACTGACCCAAAAAATAGGGCAAAGCCTTCATGTCACACAACATAGCACACAGACTAACCTTCTGTAGATGTTCAAGTTAACATTATAGTTTTACAAGAATGTAAGTTCTGTTATTTACATAATGACTATAAAGTATTTGATTGAATTGATTCTGTCCACTGTCTTATTTGTATTTAAAGTAGCTAGTTTATAGTACATACAACATAATTAAACATTAAAGGTACAGAGCAAAACACAGGCATTAACCTTCAAAGCCTATGTCTAAGTTTCCGATTATTTTCCGATTTAAATTGATTTCTTCTAGGAATTATCATTCGATAATCTATTATATTTGTCCGATTCTACAACACTAGTTAAAATTATTAAAACCTTTATGAATGAATCGTTTCTACCTGAAATATAATCGTGTGAAATATGTATATATTTAAGCGTAATATTAATTGATAGGGAGTTAAGACTGCTAATTTCGATCTCCCGGATCACTTCCAGTTGTAAAGTTTTTATCAGAACTTAACGCAAAATTTCTTCTTTAGAATTGATCGGCTAAATCCACTAGTTCGAAAATCTTAAAGTAAAATAATTTTAACTATGCAAACAAGTCCGTTCTCATCACATTTTTCAAAAAGTATGGTTAAAATCCAATATTCGAACTTGTATATCTAATATCTAGACAGTAACGTATGTAGTTTTAAAATTTTCTGGCGCAATAGTAAGGTTTTGGCTAAACTGAGAATAACATAACCTTATGTTCTGTTTTGTAGGAGATGAGGGGTTTTACAATATCGCTCACATGGTCAATACCCCTAGAACTGTGGAATGGGCTGTCGGCCAAGGAGCAAACGGTGTGGAGATAGACCTTACCTTCGACAGCGGAACCGGAAATGCTTTGTTCTTCCGCCATAGCACAGCGGGAGAAGCTTGTGATTGCACATGCCTCTGTCCAGCACCATTTTGGTCCCTTTGCGGGATATTATATCCAAACAGCGTATGCGCGAAACTTCTCAACGACGTCGACAATATCTCGCCATGTCGGGCCGAGTCTTCTTACTCCAGTTTGCTGTCAACAATTGCCACAAAGTCATCCATCGCCTTAGTTCTCATTGACAGTAAAATTGAAAAAGAAAGCATGACAGATGACGTCATGGGAAATGCTGGTAGATCGGTCATTACGGCTCTGACTACACATCTTTTCGGAGAAGGGTACGGCGGCAAGGTAATAATAGGATCGCCAACACTAGACACTCTGCCTTACCTGCAATCTGCGGTTAATGCCGTAAAAGGATCGCCATATGAGTCCCGAGTGTATTTTTCCATCGACCTTGAAAAAGACAATATTGTGAACACGCTGACAACACTTCATACACTTCCTACCATGAACATTGTTTATGGTACCGGTATTTCTGCATGCTCGCCGCAACAAATGAAAACATCCACTATGGAACTTGCAGTTGTAAATAAAGCAAGCGGAGTCACGGGTTTGACCTACTTGTGGACAGTTGACAGAAAGTCAACAATTATAGAAAATCTTCCGTATGTTCAGGGTGTTTTATCAAATTATCCAAGTCAGGTTAACGAAATCCTGATAAAAAAGGGAATCAAGAAGGCTACCCAATCGAGTACCATCCCGCAAGCTACTAACAGGAACGTTATAACCAGTACTGGTTCCCTGACATGTGATTGTAACTATCAACCCGGCGGGTGTACTATTATTAGGGCAGCACCTCAGGGCATGGCATGCCATTGCGAATACAAAGGGTTTTGGTCATGTGGTGGCTCCGTTTCACAGTGTTCAGACCCGGATTCTCACTATTGTAAAAATCCCGACACATCAGTACACTCTTGCCTGCTCGGAGATGGTGATTGCGAAGGCTACAAGACTGCAACGTGCGACTGTAACTACCATTGGGGTGGGTGTACAATAAGCACAGCTCCTCCCCCAAATACAGCATGTCGTTGTGTGTACAAAGGATGGTGGACGTGTGGTGGAAGTATCACTCGCTGTAACGATTTGAACAGTTACTATTGCAAGTACCCAGACAAATCTAGAGATACGTGCTGGGTAGGAGGCGGGGACTGTGGAGGTTACTAATTCAATTTCAGAGGACTGATTTTATTTCATGGGATTGTGGGGTTACTTATTCAATTTCATGGGACTGTGCGGGTTACTAATTCAATTTCAAAGGACTGTGCGGGTTACTTATTCGGGTTCAT
The DNA here is from genome assembly GCA_038501625.1 of Corbicula japonica. Taxonomy (NCBI): domain Eukaryota; kingdom Metazoa; phylum Mollusca; class Bivalvia; order Venerida; family Cyrenidae; genus Corbicula; species Corbicula japonica. Next base: position 10,893,200 of record JAZAYU010000010.1, read on the forward strand.
GGGACCGTGGGGGTTACTTATTCAATTTCACACAGTTTCGATACACATTGCTGATACGACACTTTGTTAGGCGTTTTATTGCTTGTTGACATCTAAAACAAATTTTGCACGCAAACAAGAGAATTTATTTAACTCCCTGTGTTTTAGGGAAAAATATATTGACTGCCATTTCTTTGTATTTTGTTAATGAGTGTTCAAGCTTGTGTATTCAAAGTTGTTTCAATTATTGTTGTTGCTGTTTTGTTTTGTTAAAATATCACAGTAAGTACTGTAATTTCTCTACTGTATATTTATTATTCATGCATTGCTGTTGTTCTATGACTTTTTTTCATTTGTTATTATAGTCGATCATTTTTATAGGTTCGTGCGATTTGTATTTGGGCACAATTATTTCAGATTAAATGTTTATTTTTGTAATGTACTTAAATATACAAATACCATATATAAAACTTCCTTTTCTCTCGGATTTGTCCATCCCATAGATTTGACCCTTGCAAATTTATCATTATATTTAAGTTATTGCGCCGTTCGCCATTGCTTAGCTGTAGACAAAAATATATAAAAATCTCTCAAACGGCACAATGCACTGACATCAAACTTTGCACAAATAAATGCTATAAGTGTATGATTATTTTGCATACGTTAAGAAAAGTTAGAACAGTAGAGAAAAATAGTTGGACCTAACAAATCCCTAAAATTTTATTTGCAATTTATCACAAAAGGAAGCAACACAAGCAACAATTTAAATGTCAACATAAGTGAAATGATACTGATAACAATATCTACGGTCCTTGAAAAGAACTTTAAATTGTGAAGAGAGAAATCAACACTTTTATTTTTGTCATCCATTTTCGCTACCAGGAAATTGAAGGTCAAACACACTTACAAATAACTCACATTGTATACATTTGTTAGACCAAAGGACCTTAGGTATCGTTGTCAGTAACTCATTACTCAAGACATTTAAATTGATGTTGTTTCGTTTTTGTGATAAATTGCAAAAAGAATTTTAAAGGTTTTGTGGGTCTAACTATTTTTCTATACTGTTCCTTATGTAAATTAAACACGTGTTAATAACATTGGTTTGATGGAACTTCATTGTGCCATTTGAGAGATTTTCATATATTTCTTTTTTGTCTATGTCAAAGTAATGGCGAAAGCCGAAATACCTTAATAGTACGGGTTTCAAGGATTTACGCTATCTATAAGGGGATGAGAAAGCCTAATTTTGCGTTTTCGTCTATATGCCATGCAGAAATAAAGTTATTAGTTTTTATTACCATACAAGTAGTGTAGAGCGCGTTTGAACATAAGTCTTAACAAACATACTCACAGAATACAAACACTGTATTGCAGTGGGCAAGACTTTCGATTTTATTGGAGCCGGAGTTCTTGACATATTTCACATACATCGTACTTTACCATGCACTGATACCATACATTTTTTCATCTCTTATTAAATGATTTTACGAGACTCAATTAGGTCCTCGAAAATATTTTACAATGTTCACAATAAGCATAATCAAGTTGCACAGCCACGATCAGTTTTATTTAAACCCAATATGCGCAGCTAACTTTACTATGCTGCATATTCTGAATTTTCATTTAATGTGCTCGTATATTCGTCATCGGAATGCTGGCCGCCCACGTAAAACCCCCTCCCATAAGGAGGAATCCGTAGCAAATGCACAAAATTCTATATCGTTTCGTTCTTTTCAGAACAGAATTTCCCAGACTATTCCTCAAAATATTGGAACTACGAATCCTTTCCAAGTTGTGCACACTGATTAGACTTGAACAATAATAAGTAACAAATAAATATTATATCTTCCTTTTAGGGATTTTTCTTAAAATTACTCGATTGGGTGAAATGTTTACTTTGGAACAAAACTTTTTGATAAATTGAACATAACATGCGCGAACAGATTGCCACAGACGAAATTAATCATAATTAGTTATTTTAAGTTCCTTTATGACAAGAACGATGCTGGTGTCATAAAATAACGTTTTCTAGCGTGTTCTAGTTCATAAAGTAGATAATAGACTAGATTCTGAAAGTCCAAAAGGGCTCAAAAATGAGTTGAGGTAGGGCCGACAAGATATACTTTTTATTTTGGTACCAAATTAAAGCCTATTATATGGCCAAACAATCTGGACTGGCCTGCAAAGAAAATTTTATTGCGAATTGTCGGAAAATAAGGGGAGATAACTCATGCCAAATCATACAAAAAATCAACAAAAAACTGATAAACTCAATGATATGACATATATTTATAAAGACTTTTTTTCTGTCTTCATTAAAACTTTGTCAAATAAGTTGCAAGATGCAATTTAAAGTCCAAGGTGAACAACATATGTATATAATGTGTGAAAAACAAGAGTTATTTCCCTTTATTTTATTGAACTATAATGTAAATCACTTATGTCCCATTTTCTTTTGCTACAAAGTGATATTTCTAGTTATTTTTTAACTTGGAGAAAGGAATTATAGCACAAATTTTCTGAAAAAGCTTGTTAAACACCAATTACCATCCAGGTCAGATTATATACATTTAATTTCATACTTCAGAGCAAGCCATTTATTACAAGTCAGTTTGACAAACAGGACGTATTACAGACGCATCGGTGGCAGGAAACATTCACAAAATGTTATCAACTCTCTTATGGCAATAATACTTGTTCAAGGTATTCGCCAAACTTGGTTTGAGTAAATACGACACTAATATATTTAATAACCCGTCAGATTACTTCAGTCAAACAAGAGTTATTGCCCTTTAATTACTAATTTTGACCAAATTAGTAATTAAACGGCAATAACTCTATAGTGACTGAAGCAATCTGACGGGTTAATTCCTCCACATTTTAACTCGACAATCTTCAACAAACTTGCTTAGAATGTTTAAGGTAAACATATCCAGTTCAGTAACATGCACATAATTCTGATAGATAGTGTCCTCTAATGGCTGTTTTTACCAAATTAGGACTGCCCAAGGCCCCAGTTAGTCAGAATGCTGTAGGGATATTATGTCTGTTAATATCAAAACAAGATATTCTAGGGCCCAAGATCATAAAACTAAATCTGGAGATCAGTCTCAAATCTCAAGGATCTGATTGGCTGAAATGGCGACTGGTCGCCATTTCAGCCAATCAGATGCTTGAGATTTGATACTGATCTTCAGATTTAGTTTTATGATCTTGGGCATAGATTGCAGCAATGGCGTTGGATTCATTGATATTTCATTGCCATTTTTGAAATCAAATAAGCAATGGATGCTTTCTTAATTAAAATGACAATCTTCATCAAACTTAGTAAGAACATGTATGTACATAATATCTTAGACAAGTTTGATAGCCAGTCAGATTGCTCTTGTCACTCTTGAATTATGCCCTTCAACTGGAAATATTTTAACAAGTTACATCTATACCAAACAATACATATATTTACTTTCACTAAAATTCATCCGACTGTTTAAGGGGACAATAAGATCTCAGCTATGTATGGTTACAAGCAAGATTACATTAGTCAAGTCACTGAGGAGTTATGGGTCTTTAATTTCCAAAACTTAAACAAATAAACAATTTCTGCTCTCTGACGGTTTTGTGGCAGTTTGAAATATTGTTCTTTATTAGTTGTATTAACCATTCTATTGAATCATTCGTACATGTTGAGTTAAACAATATGTGTGTTAAAACTCATTAATTTTTTCTACATATTAATTAAGTGCAATCAATGCACACGAAATTAAAAAAATGTAAATCAAAAACAAATACAAGTAAATGAGCAGTGATAATATGACAACATCAAACTAAATTTTTTAGTTAACATTTGGTTGAAAGATTATTTTGGAAGTTACCTAAATAATATTTTTAAAGTGTTCCATTAACTGATTCTGCTTTAGAGCTCATTTGAAAGGGAGTCTTTAATACATGTTTGTTGTGGCTATTGATAAATATTCTTGTGGCTAGTGCTACAAAATTTCCAATTTCTGAACGACACTCTAAGAGTAAGGTCTGGGTCCATCTGCGGGTAGTACTTCCAATAAATAAGGATGGTTCCATTTGGACAGAAGTCTCAAGAGTATTACAATAAGTGAAAAACCAAAAATACCTTCATATTTATGGTTTGTTATGTTTAATTATTACAGCTTCATCTTGATCATTTTTTTTCGCTTGAAACAATGTACCATTTTCATTCACATGGAACTGGTTTTAATAATACTAAGCTTGAAACTTTGGAACCTCATGGAGACTATGTGTTTCTGTAACCAGTTATTGTCTCAACAGTCGCTTTGCATTAAATATGGCCTTAGTCTTCGTGAAAATGAAGTGTCAGTCCTAGAAACAATGCTAAACCCCTTCTGAGCCTGAATAGAAACGTTGTAGTAGCAAGTTGGTTTTAAATATTTTTTTTTAATTGACTGAACGGCAATCTGAAGCCATTCATGGTAGTACATGTGCTCCCTTCTTTGGGTAGGACTGCATCTAGAATAGCATAGTAGACCAAACAAAAAAGTATTCATAAACCTAATATTGGCCAGGGACCAAGAACTTAGATATGAAAATAATAGGTCCTATGGGTTATACTATCAGCTTGTAGTTGATAACAGTATATTAAACTTATTCCAGCTCCTGTAAAATTGTTGCAGTCCCTTCTGAATACTAGCACTACCCTTGTAATGGAGTGAGGGCCTGGGTCTGAAAGATATTATTCTTTAACAATACAAGTAGCCTATTAAATCTAATAATATGGTTGAGGATCCTAGTAGGGAAAGCATTGTCATCAGAACAAAGGGTCCAGATTCCTTCATAGGGTTACCTTATTCTAATTCTTGGATCCTGCATCCTGTTTATTCCCCCACTCTGAACGAGGAGGGGCCTTATAGGATGCCCTTATCCATCCGTCCTTCCGTACTTACGAAACCTGTGTCACACATAACTCAAAAAGTATGAGAGCCACAAAAATGAAACCTAACAGGTATGTTGACCTTCATGTTTAATTGTGCACCTGGGGTTTTGTTTTGGGCCACTCCTGTTAAGACCAGAGTGATGTTACTTATGCATTTCAATATAATGCATTCAGCAAGTAATCTTGTATGTAATTCCAAAGTATGAGAGTCGCAGTCATGAAACTTTACAGGCATGTTGACAATCATGTGTAGTTGTGCCCCTGGGGTTTTGTTTTTTGGGCCACACCTGTTAAGACCATAGTTATGACCCCTTATGTATTTCAATATAATGCATTCAGTGTGTAATCTTGTGTCGTAGGTAAGTCCAAAAGTATCAGTGACAGTTATGAAACTTAATAGGCATGTTGACCATCAAACTGCACTCATATTTGATATTGTGAACTGCAAATTCATCTGTTTTTTTCCCCTGAATGTTTTCACCATTATATGTACTTTGAGCACAATATTGGCATCTAGTTAGGCTTTAGAAAGAGTATAATTGCCTAATTAATTAAATAGTTTTGTTTTCTTTTCTATAAGTCTAGACTAAGAACAACTTTCGAATATTTTTTACTTTTCTTAAAAAGCGGTTTCTATAACATAGAACTGGGTAGTAACCATTCTAAAACCTCTGGATAGTGTTACCATATGTCTCATGGCAAATACACTGGCGTCAAGAAGGTGCTTACACTATTCTGTGGTGTAGGAAGCAAGACCGTGTCATATTTTAATGACTCTGCTAGCGTTTATAAGACTCCTTTGTTCTATACTTGGGCAACGCTAGCATCCAGAAGTGACTGTTTCTCCATTTTACATAAGCAGTCCTATTTTTCTAAGCTCGAACAATATATACATGTATATTTTGACATATACAGGAAAACTACTTTACTTACTATCATTAAAAGACTTGCGATATTTGGGATTTTACTCTTTTCTTTACTAGTTTAAGCTAGAAATATGTAAAAATGAAAACATTTACAGGCAATACAATATTATGTTTTACTTACAACCACAAGGTTGTAATTTTACTTCCGTTTTCGCATGATGAGGTGAGAACTATGTATAGACTTTTATAAAGCTATGCCTAGCTTCTTAAATGTTGCGGCACCTTTCAATATGAAACAAAATTACCCAGACTTATTCTAAGATTAGTGCAAACCTCAATATGGGAACTTATCATTTGTCAATGCAACCATAATGTAATGAAGTTGAAAACTGTTTCCTTGAAGGAAAAGAAGTTAAGTTTGCCAGATCTCATTGTATTTCATTATTTAAAGATACATACCCGCAATTTTCCTGTAATTTAGTAAAAGTTAACCTAAGACAAAACATCTGAAAAATCTTCATTAAACATGTGTTTCAAAATAACAGTAATATTTATCTCATGTTTAATTACTTCACTTTTTATCAAGAAATAAGTTACCATCTGTATTCAGTTAATAAACTGGCTAATTTACCATTATGCTGTTATAGGTCATTATGTGACTTTACAAAAAAAACAACAGGCACTCTGATTTGCATAACTTGTTAGGATGTTCAAATCATATTAGAATACAAATGTGCTGATGCTGTAATTTAAGAATTGCCTTTTTATGAGTATGAGGGATTACTTCCAAGAAGTAGAATACATTAAAACATGTAAAGTAAGAATAAAACAGATCTATTGGAGACATCTGAACTTCGACAAAATGTGTCACCAAATTTTCATATTAGAAAATATAATTTTATTTTCTTGAATTAACTCTTTTTATTTGGTGTTTTACAAAGCTTTTCCTTTCCGGTTGGCTTCTTCAACTGAAGCAGATCCTACTCTATATACATTGTAAATAACAAAATAAACTAACATAAAATGTGTTGATTATCCATTTAAGGTTTTATTAAAAGAATACTTGCTATAATGGTGTGGGTGGGGTAATTGTATACACAATTTTAAGGTTATATCAACAATAACGCATATTCTTCAATATAAAATGTCTTTTAAAACATCTAAATTAATGATTAGAAGAGTTATGTGAAATATCTGTATAAAGATTTACAAGTGATATGAACAGATAATTTTCTTAACTCATAAAATAGGTAAAATCGTAAATAGTTCTGTTTTCTTTGTATATTTTACCAACAAAAATGTCTTAAATTACATATTAGTCCAACATTATGTGCTAATAATACATCTTAAATAAATAATGGTTGCTAGATCATATAAAAACTAATGTTGATACTAAAATTTGGACTGATATCAATGCAACTTGTCATTATATCTAAATATTTTAAAGTTAACTTATAATTCTATATCAGAGTTATCGCCCTTATTTTTTCAGGGTTCGCAATAAAATAATTTTTGCAGGCCACCTAATTTCATTGAGACATACCATAAACTTCAATAAAATCGTAAAATAAAAAGTATATCTTGTCGGCCCTACCTCTACAAAATTTTCAGCTTCAGAATCTAGACTATAAGCAGTGACATCAATACTCGCAGTTATCCTTCGTAATTAAATTCTTTGTTGAGGTTTGTTTTGTGATGTCATATATAGCTTTTTAAAATGTTTTGTAAAATGTTACATTTTATGTTCAGATTTAAAAATCTCATAATTACTTGTACTACATAACAGAGATCAGAAAACAAGCTGCCAATATGCTTTAGGCATAAATTTAAGAACTCTAATTTAGAAGATATCTGGTCATATGAGGTTCCTTTATGTGAATTAACTTCCGCAGTTAGCATATTAAAAAGTATTTTATATTCTTTAATTTCCGTTCGGTGTAGATAGAAATAAATAAATGGAACCAATTCTTATAATCACACTATGAGCTTTACAGTAATTGAACGGGAAAACGTGTGCGACACTTTACTCTCCCTTATTTTGGAAATCATCAGCAATTTTATATTAATGGCTTATTATGTAGATATCATAAAATTATTACATAAAATTAATAAAATCAAATCTTCAACTAAACTTTATTTATTTATTCTATGGATCGATCTCAACTTCCCGATTTTCGTCAAGTGTGGCTCAATCGTTTTATTGTTCATGCAATTACGCTTTAAATTTAGCATTATACAAATACGAAACGCACGAATTCGTTTAATCTGAGAACAAATTTTAAATAAACTGCATTTAATAGAACTTATTTCTTTAAATTCTCGGATGCCTTCCTCAATTCCCACGATTTACAATTTCAATACGGTTTCTGTAGATTAGGTTCATTTCAAGACAATTTTAGAATAAATACATGTATATACTGAGCCAAAATGAAAAATTGACAAGAATAACATGGAAAACTCCTAATACACATATGATGGCAGTGGATGCATATATCTGGAGGTATCTGACCACCAAAACGTTTATCTTGGAAATTTTCGGTTCATTATCTATCGGTTTTAAAAAAGAAACATGGTACAAAATTACGTGGTTGTGGAAAATTAAGCGTTGAATTTTGCTCTTATTTTAATTAAAAGGGAGGTAATTTGCCAAAACGGATATTAAAGTAATTGCAGCTTATTTCTGTTCATCAGTGAGCTTAAAAGATTGTGTTTTTCCTTCTCTACATGCCATAAACTTCTAAATTTGACAGTCAAATTATCTGTTTGAGACTTTTATGTTAAAAATTATCGATCTCATCATTATTTAGGAAAGAGGTGATAACCTTGACCTCTGTGTAAAAATAAAAATATCTTCCCGCTTTATCAAATGTCCAGATATTTACAAATACCACAAATTAGATCTAAATGAAAAATAGAATATGTCATCACTCAACAAAATATTTGAATTTAAAAACTGGTAGTTTTCATTTTTGTTCAGTATAGTTATATAACCAAATCAGAAGTCACATTAAAACACATCTGCTCCATATTAGGGTAAACCGCAAGCTCGTATTAACCCAGTTTTACCATTAAACTGTTTTATATACATTGCCCAGAAAGTGTGCGAGAAAGAATTCAAAGACAACAACCTTTTTCGGCGTTAGCTGTCTAAGCTCATTTTTGACCTAGTTTTTCGACCAATGAAATGTTGTAAATATTACTCGTATTCTCTTATTATGCAGAGGGAAAATGAAATAAACTATTTCGATTGGTAGCTATTTTCACCAGAGAGGCATCTAGCAGGCTGGAGAGGTATCTAGTGGGATTTTATTATTATGCAGCGGAAAAATCAAATAGATTAATTAGATTGGTTGTTAGCGGGTGTTGTATTGGAGAAAAAACATATTTACGATTTAAGTAACCAGTTAAGTCAATAGTGATGGCTGAAATACAATATTATATGGAATATTCTTGGGTGTCACTTGCATACAATACACAGTGTAAAACGAAAGAGAAGTGTAGATATTCCTAGTTCTTACTGGTTCCTTCTAGTTCCTTTGATACTGATTGTTAATTTCAAGTTCGTAGGACAAGTTCATTGTAGTGTAGTGGCTAACACTCTCGCCTCTCAAAGCGGAGGCCCCGGGTTCAATACTCAGGACGGACACTTATTTTAAACTTCATATACGTAAAAGTTGGCAGATTTCGCTCTTGTAACAGGCTGTTATTATTTATATTTATTAAATTTCAAGGACATTTATTCATTTTGAATTCTCACTCTACACGAGGTATTTTATTGAAACTGAATATTTTGCTTCTTTAATCGACTTGTTATCACTATATGAAATTGTTGCAACAGCTTCAACATTTTTTTAAGACACTTTCAATAAATTTATGAGTTGTCATGATTCGGTCGCTTAATCTCTAAGTCATACTAAGAAGGCAGGGAGGGTTCGTCAACAGCTATAACAAATAAAATAACTAAACTGTGTCTGCATTGCCACTCTGTATTTCTTTCTTTCTTATATACATGTATATATAAATCTTTTCCATCAACGCCGTTTATCTTTTTTAAAGATATTTCTTGTTTGTATTTTAAGAATACGAGTAAACCCATCTGTCGTGGTTTTGAAATGTATTGAAAACTCAAGAGATGAATTAAAATGGAGATGACTTAAAATAAATGTGAATATGTGCTAGACTTTATTTGACAAGCTTGTGTGATTGTCCTAAACAACTAGATGTAATATCTACCAAGAGAACCTTTATGTAGAAGATGCAATTGATAGACAGAATTAAGAAAATTATGATGTCGGGTGTCGTTCCAACTTGTATGCGAATGAACTAATTGCAGACGATATGTAGATCCCAGCTAGGTTGCCTGGAATTTTCCAAGGTTCTAATGACAATAAGAGTGTTGACCTACAGTTCAAAAAGCAATTGTCTATGGCAAAAGTAGAGAATACTCTATTTATTTTTCATAGGATATATATTAGTATTATTAGTTTAATAAAAATGTTCAAGCGCACAGAGGGTCATTTTCAAACAAAGTAGTGCGCACAAAAGTCGCATTAAAACGAATTTTTGATCAACTATTTGAAAACGCTACTCTAGAAACAGTTATGTTTTTATATTTGACCAAGTTGTTTTTTTTTGTTTAAAAAAATCTATAATAAAAATAAAATTTATAGGAATACAGTTTTGATATTTTAATTCATCGAACCATTCGTATATAAATGAAATCATTGAACATACCATTTTCAATGCGAAGTTGCTGACTACATATATATACTATGACCGTAATTTTGACATTCGCAACGTCTGTTTGTTTTCGATTGAGCTTCATTTCTTTCATCCCATATAAAATTTCCTTCCATCAAAAGGATTATATTGTCTGGGCCACATTATCCCATATAAAACATTGCTTGAGATAACAAGATTTGTCGACGTGTTTTCTTGATAACAACTGCAACATCTGCCCCTGTTGCAGACGTGCTTAATTTACATAAAAGTGGAGAAGGTAACATAGAAAATTGTTATCCACAGACAAACGGATGCTTTGCTTACTGTAGGTGCTACATTACGTTTTATCCGGATAGTAGAAATCGACATTCTTTCAAGTAATTCATTCATTAACGCAGCAGAGACATTTGGCACTTGATAATGTCCGAAGTAGAGAAATAGGCATTATTTCAAGTTGCACATTCATCAATACAATGTACAGCAAACACATTTGGCGCTTAATAATGGTTAGTTTAGGTTCACTAACGCTACCAGTGATTTCGTTTATCGTGAATATTTCTCCAAGTGTTTAAAGCCATCAGTCTATTAAAATTCGCAATTACTTGTTTCTACCGAGAATGAAAACCGTTTTTTAGCAGGGGTCGCCCATTTTACATAGAATTATATAGGAAAAATCTAGTAAAAGTCTTCTTCTCTAGAACCATAACACATAGAGCTTAGAATTTTTACATGTTACATCACTTTGTGGACCTTTACCACGTTTATACATATCATGATCCCAGACTCGAATTGGCCCCACACAGGGGCTTATCAATTTTCACATAGAGCTAAATAGTAAGAACTGAAGACATGTAGAATGTTTGCTAGTGTCAAACTACACCCCTTGTTCTCTGAAACTAATGCGACTAGACCTTAGATATTTCGTGTTGAGTATTGTAAAAAAGCAACATATGCATATCAGGAATCGCCACACTCAAAAAACACAGCCTCTCCACGCAGCGAAAAAGAAGTGAGGAAGATAGAGAGCGCATGTTTTATATATGTATGTCAATTCAAATAGGACGCCACAAACAATTAATAGACAAGAGAACCTTTGGGGATACCGCCTTGGAACGGTCAGTGGCAAAACAAATTGCCACTGGGGGTTTAAACCAGGTTCTAGGGTGCACCAACCTCACACTCGCCCCAACAGGTTCTCGTATTACAAAACAAGTACAAATTGTCTTGGTGAAATAACTCCAACCCACCCATCAGCTAAACAATGTTGCATGCAAAAGCATACAAACATAAAAACATAAGAATTTAATAGCATTGCAAAGCCAAAGGGCGGGTAAAGAGACCCTTTATCAGCATTATTTAAATGTTGGTCCTGGGGTAAAGCTGAAAGTACTTTTGTACTCAGGTGAGCGATACAGGGCCATTATGGCCCTCTTGTTTTTATTTTTAGCTCATGAGATTTCTGGAAATGAAGTATTACAGCTGAATCGAAAAAGAAATGTATTTTAGAAAACTTACTAAATGAACTAGAAATGCCATGATTCACCGCGTTGTCGGATATTATTTTGAGGCATTAAACAAATACTGAAAGTATGAAAGGGCTTTGTGGGGAGTCTGCGACTTCTGGATGTCGCCATTCCTGATATTTTAAAAAATCTTCTTCTCTGAAACCGTAAGGCCTAGAACTTTGATATTTGGTGTGTAGCATCACCTAGTGGTCCTCTACCAAGATTGTCCAAATTATAGCCCTGAGGTCAAAATTGGCCCCGCCCGGTTGGGGTCATGTGTTTTCCTTATAAATATATAGCAAAAACTTAAAAAATCTTCTTCTCCAAAACCGCAATGGCTAGAAGTTAGATATTTGGCATAAAACATTGTCTAATGGACCTCTAACAAAGTTGTTCAAATTATGGCCCTGGGGTCAAAATTTGCCCCGCCCCAGAGGTCATGGGTTTTCCTTATATCAATATATAGCAAAAACTTAAAAAATCTTCTTCTCTGAAACTGTAAAGCCTAGAACTTTGATATTTGGTGTGTAGCATCACCTAGTGGTCCTCTACTAAGATTGTTAAAATTATAGCACTGGGTTCAAAATTTGCCCCGCCCCAGAGGTCATGGGTTTTCCTTATATCAATATATAGCAAAAACCTAAAAATCTTCTTTTCCGAAACCGCAATGGCCAGAGGTTAGATATTTGGCATGAAACATTGCCTAATGGACCTCTAAAAAAGTTGTTCAAATTATGGCCCTGGGGTCAAAATTTGCCCCGCCCCAGAGGTCATGGGTTTTCCTTATATCAGTATATAGCAAAAACTTAAAACATCTTCTTTTCCGAAACCGCAATGGCCAGAGGTTAGATATTTGGCATGAAACATTGTCTAATAGACCTCTAACAAAGTTGTTCAAATTATGGCCCTGGGGTCAAAATTTGCCCCGCCCCAGAGGTCATGGGTTTTCCTTATATCAATATATTGCAAAAACTTAAAAAATCTTCTTCTCCGAAACCGCAATGGCCAGAGGTTAGATATTTGGCATGAAACATTGTCTAATGGACCTCTAACAAAGTTGTTCAAATTATGGCCCTTGGGTCAAAATTGGCCCCGCCCCAGAGGTCATGGGTTTTCCTTATATCAATATATAGCAAAAACTTAAAAAATCTTCTTCTCCAAAACCGCAATGGCCAGAGGTTAGATATTTGGCATGAAACATTGTCTAATAGACCTCTAACAAAGTTGTTCAAATTATGGCCCTGTGGTCAAAATTTGCCCCGCCCCAGAGATCATGGATTTTCCTTATATCAATAAATAGCAAAAACTTAAAAAATCTTCTTCTCCAAAACCGCAATGGCTAGAGGTTAGATATTTGCCATGAAACATTGTCTAATGGACCTCTAACAAAGTTGTTCAAATTATGGCCCTTGGGTCAAAATTGGCCCCGCCACAGGGGTCGCCCATTTTACATAGAATTATATAGGAAAAATCTTGTAAAAGTCTTCTTCTCTAGAACCATAACACATAGAGCTTAGAATTTTTACATGTAACATCACTTTGTGGACCTTTACCACGTTTGTACATATCATGACCCCAGGCTCGAATTGGCCCCACCCAGGGGCTTATCAATTTTTACATAGAGCTAAATAGTAAGAACTGAAGACATGTAGAATGTTTGCTAGTGTCAAACTACACCCCTTGTTCTCTGAAACTAATGCGACTAGACCTTAGATATTTCGTGTTGAGTATTGTAAAGAGACCCTTTACCAGCATTATTTAAATGTTGGTCCTGGGGTAAAGCTGAAAGTACTTTTGTACTCAGGTGAGCGATACAGGGCCATCATGGCCCTCTTGTTTTTATTTTTAGCTCATGAGATTTCTGGAAATGAAGTATTTCAGCTTAATCGAAAAAGAAATGTATTTTAGAAAACTTACTAAATGAACTAGAAATGCCATGATTCACCGCGTTGTCGGATATTATTTTGAGGCATTAAACAAATACTGAAAGTATGAAAGGGCTTTGTGGGGAGTCTGCGACTTCTGGATGTCGCCATTCCTGATATTTGACTTTTTTAATAAAAAAATGACCTCCGCTTTAAAATACACAAATATTAAATGGTGTCATTATTAATATCACACCTCAAAAATATGGATACAATAACACATGCTTCCATTTATAGAAACAGCCTATCCAAACGCCTCCGATAGCGAAAATTATCAAACAATGAATTGGAATAACTGATTACCATCTACTCTCGAAGTGTAACATTCTAAAAAACAAAACTTTCAGAAATATTAGCCTAATCACAATTTTCAGATGTAATTTGTTTCGGTTATCTCAGTGGTTTGAATAAATATTGCACTGCTATATTATTTTGAAATTTCCATCTGTTTCATCTTACATCTCAGACACTTTTTCCCGAGCACAGATTACCAAGGACAACACTACTACTTTATTGTAAAGTAGCTGTGATATTATTTTGTAATTTGCATCTGTCTTATCTCACACTATTTTTTCGAGTTAAGCTTTTTTGACGTAAATTCTGATATTTAGACCGTTGTAAGAAGCTCTGTTTTGCAAAAATTAGCTTGCATTTGTAAATGTAGGTCATTTTGTCGTTATGGAATAAATAAAAATGTTCTCACTGAGCAGAATACAAATCGGATGTGTATTTCTTTTCTAGAAAAATGATTCCAAGGGATAAAAATTCAACAAAACTGAAGCTTGAAAAGGAATGTATTGGAATAAAAATGCCTTTAATTTGTTTCACAATTTTATGAACAGTCAAACCTGTCTTTAGCAGCCACCCAAGGGAGTCACAAAAAGTGTCTGCTATACACAGGTGGCTGTTACAGACAGGTTAAAATGAGAACAAATTGTCTGTTTAGGACATATTCAAACTGGCTGTTTGAGACAGGTGGTTGCTATTCGCAGGTGGCTGCTAAGGCAGGTTAAACTGTATTTAGGCCATAAGAGTGAATTTAAAAATTCTTTTGGATTATTGACAAAATAAATGATGTTAATCTTGGACATAACACGTTACAAGACTGAATTTTAAAAATAAATGTAATTTCATTTATGTCGTGCGTATATATATAATCGTTTGAAGCGAAAACTCTTCCGTTTCTTACGATTATAACTGTATATTTCAACAACAAGCGTCGCTTTAAATAACTAGAATTATTACTTGTGGAGCCTGTGATGTGAACAAAAAATCATTCCGATTACGACATTCGCAGAAGGTAAATTAGACCACGGTTTCATGAACTACAGTTATAAGACGGTTCTTCTAAGTTTTGAGGAAATTATAATACTTTAACATTTAGATAACGTGCAATATTTAACTCTATAAAAAAGATTTGCTGTCACTTAAGATTCTACGATGGTCTGGCATGCTATCTCATTAATGAGTACTTTTTTTTTTAAAAAAAAGGCAATTGTAATATTACGAATTACCAATTTGTTTTCAAGTGGCAAGAACCATGTTTTGTAGCATTATTTTAAACAAATCCTTTGTTTAATATTTGATATGGATTATGTGTTTTATACAGAGCGCAATAAATATTTAAACTTAGCAAGATCATTTTAATTGTGTTTTCTGCAGGAAAACAGAAGTATTAATTCAGTTTTTATTTATTCATTCATAGAAAACCTGTAATTACATGTAATACGAGATATTTTATAACGCCAAATATTATTGACGCTTTATTTTGGAGAAATAAACAAGCGTTTAACTTGAAATATGCATATCAGGAATCGCCACACGCACAAAACACAGCCTCCTTACGCAGCGAAAATAAGAGAGGAAAAGAAAGCATGTGTTTATAAGTATGTCAAATTCAAAAAAGACATAAAAAAAAATTAACGAAAAAGAGAACAATTGGGTTACCGCCTTGGAACGGCAGGTGGCAAAACAATTTGCATCTGGAAGTTTAAACCAGGTTCTAGGGTGCACCAACCTCACACTTGCCCTAACAGGTTGTCATATCAAGAAACAAGTAAAAGTTGTGTTGGTTAAATAACTCCAACCAACCCATCAGCTCAACAATTTTGCATGCAAAAGCACACAAACATATACAACAAAAGAAGCTTATAGCATTTCAAAGCAAAAGGGGTGGGTACAATGATCTTAACGAGAGAAGAGTAAAATTAGCAAATACACGATGACAGGAATAAAAGAAACAAATCGAGCTTCTAGGTTCTTATAAAAGAGTTCCCAAAAACATCATAAAATCTAAAACCCTTGCCACCGTCATGTAACCAAAGATGTAAGCATAATGATCAACTGTAGATAGGTTAATCACCAGGTCTGCAGAGCGCTGTAGATTATCTTGTCGGTAATCTTTCTTTTTGAACTTACAAATTTATTTTTACGAATAACTGGGATGACTTAACATTGCCTTTTATTTTCTTAAGTTTATAAATTAAATCTTAAAAAAACTGGCTGTGAATAGTTGTTGCAATAGTAGTTTTAAACTGTTACTGTATTGTTAACACGATAAGGACATAGAATTTAAAACGTGAAAGATTGCCGCAGACAAAATTACACACATTACTTTTTAAAACATTAGATATTTTATCAAACAAAAAAAACAGTACCATTAACAACAGTCAATAGATAAACGGTTTAAAATTGATAAAACAAACTTAACTAAGGAAGGGTGCAGCCTTCGGATGATCAGACACTACGGGGATTTTAACATTTAAACAAGCGCAAACTTTCGCTTATCTAGAACTACGAAAACTTGAGTATATGTATATTTCTGTTCATGACGACAACAACAAACTTTCTGTCTTGTTTTAGGTTTATGGTGAACATGACGTATACACAAAACTTTTATTTGCTTAAATTGTATCCGTGCTTTTGAAGTCTGCCAAAAAGCAACACGCAAATCGCTTCTATAAGGTGAATGCACTACAATCTTACATACATCTTACATGCAATATTTATAAGATGGCTATTCTCAACTGATTTTACACTTTTAAAATGATACTTTATATTTAAATAACACTCACTGTGCGTCCTTGTGAAATGCCATTATCTATCAGGATCAAAACGAGAGATGAGACGCTATAAAACTGTATCGACAGTCGGGCACGCATTCTTATTCTGTTTTTTTTGTTATACAATAATAGTACAGACAAATACTTAAGGCAAATGAGTTATTTGATAATTAAATAATGTTTAGAATGAATGATCTGCATACGTGAAATAGACTTCATAAAATTAACCGTCTTCAAAACAAAAAATCATGTTTTGTTTGTTTCTTGTTCTTTGTTGTTGTTGTTGTTGCGTTGTTGTTGTTTCTTTCTGTTGTTTATGTTGTTGAACTGTTATTCAGATTTTGTCTTTTCCCGCGGGATAAAATTATTCTATGAGGTAATGTTCTAAATGTATTATAAACGTCGAGTTTCGCCTCATAGTTGGCTGTAGGTTGGTGGGGTGGAGGTGGTAGCCGTTTTTTTTTCATTTAACATTATTAATTACAAAAATATAAGGGTAATATGAATCTCACAGAGGCACATGTTTTGCCATATTTGCTCAAACCATGACTCATGACTTGTTATTTTTAGTCTTATGAACTCGGTTTTGCTTCAGCATATTTGATACCCTGACCAGAAACAAAATGACTATATATACTCTATTCCGTAAGAAAGTGTGCACTTTGTTTTTCATTAATTGCTTTTATTAATGCCTAGATACTTTTACTATAGATATAATTTTAATTTTGATACAAACAATTCAGGAATTAATAAAAGCAGTAAATGATAAATCTCCCAAAACAAAGTGCACACTTTCTTTTGGAAAAGAGTATAGTATTTCGCGTCAAAAGCAAGCATAATGTGTAATACAAATATTTCGGAAAATACCAATCAGCATTTTGCAACTGACAGGTCTTAAGAAACTTGTTGTTATCAAACAAAAACTGTCATATCTTTGTGGATGGAAAGGTTCTTATTTATTGATAAAACATGTAACAAGGATAGAGAAGGAATGAATGGTAAATATTTATATGTCAAATATGTGCGATAATACATTCACCCAAAGTTCTAATTGGTCATCAGTTGTAGATGTTAAGTTAAGGGAGGTTGTAAAAGAATTGTCATGTAATCAATAAAAATGTCTTCTTAATCTTTATTGACTATTTTCTTAAATTATACCCATACTACGTATTTAATAACAGCTTAGTCAAAATAAAACCAATCTTTAATTGAACGGGAGATAATCATAAAATTAGGTTCTTTAATGGTGACTTATGTAAACAAAAATGCTGCAGATTACGGTGTGATGTTTTTCTTACTAACGACTGGACCTTCTTCATCTATTTCAAATATCACAGTAGCGTTGTTTGTGCCGTGTGGCGGCTGTAAAAAGTCTCCCCGCCCATTCAATCAGTGCTGTTATAAATTACGTCCTTTGAAGGTCGTTGGGCACGATACATATGTACTATGTTAATAGTACTTCTAAAATAACTTCGGATATTGTTCAATCATCCCAATGATATACTTCCTGGTTTTTAAATTTGCCGTTGGGGTTGTCTGTGTTATACAGGATTTATATTCTCATATCCCCTGTCAAAATTCTATTTTGTTTTGTTCCGCCTATTGTTTTGTCGTTGAAGGCAAGCCCATTCTTTTATCCGGGGACCATACGCCGCTGAACATAATGGTATTTATCTGAAAATACCGCATTGAAGGTCCCGTGATCACCGCCATATGCATACCAACGTTTTGGATGGATCAAAATTGTACTGTTTATTGGTGTAAATATTGAGTTGCGCTCAACCCGGGGCTAGGCGGCGTTGGCAGTAAAATGCAATTCCATAGATGCCCATGAACAGGCTAAATAAAACCGAGCTTGTAATATTTTAAATTTGTCGTGTTCGGTGGCTTTCAAAGTTCCTTTTTCGTCTATTTGAAAACAAAACAAGCAATTTAGAGCAATTTTCTAGGTGACTGATCTGAAATTGCATTAAATGCATTTTAGCCTAATTTAGGATAACTCTCGCCAAACTGTTTCAAAGTTAATTATGAAACTTTCAAAATTAAATCTTAAATTGAAGACGTTGTCTCAAATAAAGAGTAATGCCGAAATGTTTCCAATGAAATATTACCAATTAGAGCTTTCGGTGAATATATATAGATGACGAAAACACTCCCCCACCAAAAATAAAAAATCGTATATTTTTAGAATGATAGCTAATGCTAATAGATACTATCTTGCTCTGTGAACAGAATGTTTCCAAGTGTATAAGGAAATCCTAATATGTAAGGAAATAGATAAGTTTCACCGAAGCATGTAGCATCTTCACAACTTGGCGAAAAGTGTCAGCTAATTTGAAAAAGCGTTATGCATTGCAGATAAATTGCGTCTAAACTTATTTGTTCTGACTCGAAGTAACAAATTGCACGAAACAAAGCAATTAAGCATATTGAATTCTGTATATGTTCTTTTAAAAATATTTGACGCACTAACTATTGTGTGCTAATGGACATGACACATGCAATATTTCTTGCACATTAACACTTCATTGTGGCATTTCTTGTGCAAAAAAAAACTTCATTTTAGCATTTAATCGGCATAAAGTGTTGTATGATGTTAATTCGCAGTTTACAATAATACTGGAGATGCAGTTAAATGCAACAGTGAATTCGCGATTGGTGCAATCATGCAATATTAATAATGTAGCTTAAATGGGAACTTTGAATGCCACCAAATACGACAACAAAATGCAGGCTTGGTTTTATTGAGTCTGTTCACCTGCAATTATGGCACTTCGCACTTTCTGACATCGAAGCATCGTCTCTCGTTGAGTCGAATTAGACGATCCCCGAATCCAATTAATAGCCTGCGGAAACATCAATTTAAAGAAGGATAAATACTCCATTGTATTACTAAAGTTGACAAGAGGAGCTTTTGAAAATACAGAACTGGCATGCAAAGCATATATTTTGAAAATAGCAACATCAGATTAAATAAGTTAGCACATTAGAACTTTGATGTATTGCGTGGATTATGTAGCTTTATTAGTATCGCGGCAGTACGTATTTAGCCCATGATTTACCACCTTATACAAGAAAGCAAAAGACAGACATAATCCTTTTGACGTAGGTACCTTTTATAGTTCACTGTAATTTCAATATCATAACAGATCTATAAATTATTAAGCTCATGCCGGTAACGCATATTGTTTTTATAGAATGAGATTGATTCTATTTATGCATGTTATTAAATGAACAGGTTCGCCAATTTGTCGGAGAAACAGCGCAATCTTTTGCTATTCTGTTCTTTGTCGCCGAAACACAGACACTTATATATGTGCATCTAATGTTGGCATTTCATTTTAAGAATTAAGCACTGATATGCACGAAAATTGAGAGAATAGCCTAAAAGTATCAGAAAACACTTAAGGCTAAAAATAGAAATGAATGCTGTAAATAGATTTTGCTAAATTGAATCGAACGATATACTGCCTTTTCGTTGATTGTTTTGAAGTGTTAATTATTTTGTTTCGTTCTCATGTTGTCACATTTGTTTCCTTAATTTCCTACTTTTATTGTTTTCTATTTCCTAATTATTGTGTATATTTATTGGCAACAGAAGTTGTCACTCTGTATGTAGTCAATCTGTGGAAAAAGTTGCTCATTTTTGAACTTGGATCTTTTCTGGTTCTTGTGCAATACGTCTTTAAAGAAGGCGGCACAAATTTAGGAAAGGTCACGAAAATGTCACGCCGATCACGAAATATTAAAAAGATTATCTAGGTGTTGTTTATTTGTGCGTTTTACTTTACTGAAGTAATAATGATGGTGAAGCCTGTTGTTGAATAAAAATGTAAAGCATTTGAGCATCTTGCGGCGGTTCATTATTCTACTTTACAGGCATTTTTGAACATTCCGATTTATTTTGAAAACATAACAAAAGGTAGTAGATCAGTCAGTTTACAGATAAATGACACCATGACCTTCTCTGCCTTTCTAATGCAAATATGTAAAAAAAATACCGTCAGAACTGACATTAAAATAACGACTTATGCATTAGTACTGAAACATCTTTTTGTATGCCGCTCTATATATGATGCATCTTATAATTAATAAATCTATTCTTATAATTTAAAAAGTGTACTCCGATTTCATGCGAAGGAATCGAAATTTCATTATTGGTGTAGTTAGAACATTGTTAAAGTGTAACTAAAAAACTTTCCCTAATAAGCTCAAACGTTCGCATCTGATTGTGAACACTTTGAGTTAAACAATGTGTCACAGTTTAATGAGAAATTATCGTGTGTTGATAACAAATTATATAAATAAAACGGCGCCTGTGTATGAGTCGCGCCATGCAAAAAAAAGTGTTGATCTTTTTTGTAATGCGTCTTCCTGTCCACTTGGTATTTGATTGAGGCAACAAACAAAATATAAAAAAACTTGATTTAAACTAAGTTTTAACTCTATTTATTCAACATAAGTACGTACAATACAACATTATGTTGTGAATGGATGAGAGAACAAGTGTTTACATGTTTTCCAGATGTATAAAATAATTTGTTTTGATGGGCATATTACGGAAGCTTAGAGGGGACACTACTTGTCTAAATGTTTTGCGTCAATCAATTATTGTTTTCTCATTTTGACCAAAAACATTTTAATAACTTGTTATAATAAGAACGAAATGCTTATACGATTTTAATCATTTTGTTTATTTTGCTTTCGAATTTCCATGCAATATTTTGCAATGCAACTAAAGTCTTTTCGTATAACGGGTTCTATGAGTAAAGTCGTTAAGACAAAGGCAACAAGATGGAAGTTTTTCGTTTTTCTGAAATATTTTACTCGAGTTCTGAAACAATTTCAAAACACAGTTATGAAACTTGTCATCATAATTGTTACTGTGATATCAAACAAATATGTTAACGTTCAAAGCTCTACCTTGAACGGTTACAGAGAAAAAGACAACTTTAACACAAAAAAACTTAATATCAAAGAGAAAAGGGGAATAACTTTGGAAAAGCACATGGGTTATGAAACTTGTCCTGATAATTAGTATTGTGATGTCAGACAAATATGTACCTTGAACGGTTACTGATAAAAAGACAACTTTTTGAAAAAAAACTTAACAAAATGATGCCCGCCTGCCTAAGACATACCTCAATCTAATTACAAGGATTTTTCAAAAGCAAAGCTGGTTAAAAACATAGTCACATTTATTTAGAAATATTTAACAAGTAATGGGAATGTGCTTTATGGTTACTTGATTGTCAACAGTGATGGTGAAACAATCATTTTACCGCGTTTATACACCTATGCGGTTTAATCAGATGGGCCTCTTAAAAACATCCCTAGCCTATGATAGCAAGATGAATTTGTGCTAATGAAAAGCCTGTATAATTAACAGTTTAAAATGAATATTCTGAACCTTCCCCTCAACACAGAAGATCAGGCTACCACAAAACCTCGACTTCTTCTCTTAGAAATGTTGTAAAGCTTAGAATTTGAAAGTTCTTATTTAAAGATCTACAGCCGGATTTAAGAAACCACCCAAAGAAGTGACAATATGTGGCTGCTTAACACAGGTGGCTGATAAAGACAGGTAAAGTAAGACCAAAATGGCTATTTAGGACATATTTAAGATGGCTGTTTAAGGCAGGGGGCTGTTTAATGCAGGATGATAAAGACAGGTAAAGTAAGACCAAAATGGCTATTTATGACATATTTAAGATGACCGTTTAAGGCAAGGGGCTGTTTAATGCAGGATGATAAAGACAGGTAAAGTAAGACCAAAACGGCTATTTATGACATATTTAAGATGGCTGTTAAAGGCAAGGGGCTGTTTAATGCAGGATGATAAAGTCAGGTAAAGTAAGACCAAAATGGCTATTTAGGACATATTTAAGATGGCTGTTTAAGGCAAGGGGCTGTTTAATGCAGGATGATAAAGTCAGGTAAAGTAAGACCAAAATGGCTATTTAGGACATATTTAAGATGGCTGCTTAAGGCAGGGGGCTGTTTAATGCAGGATGATAAAGACAGGTAAAGTAAGACCAAAATGGCTATTTAGGACATATTTAAGATGGCTGTTTAAGGCAGGGGGCTGTTTAATGCAGGATGATAAAGACAGGTAAAGTAAGACCAAAATGGCTATTTAGGACATATTTAAGATGGCTGCTTAAGGCAAGGGGCTGTTAAATGCAGGATGATAAAGACAGGCAAAGTAAGACCAAAATGGCTATTTATGACATATTAAAGATGGCTGTTTAAGGCAAGGGCTGTTAAATGCAGGCGGTTTGAAAGGCAGGTTCAACATCTTCAACATAATAGCAGAAAGGGTGATCAAGGTCGCACACAAGAAGTATTATGTCCTCATGTGAGCATATGCAGACATACTGTATTTCTGTAATAAAATATCTCAGTTGTCGCTTTAAATAAGAAGTTATAGAGAGAAAATGTTTCAGAAGTCGAGTCACCTTTGTGGAAAAAAAACCCCAAAAACTTCGTTCTTGTCGTCATGTGTCTTGACGACTTTACTGATAGATTGCGTTATATGAAATGACGTAAGTTGCATTGACAAATATTTCATGACAATACAAAATTAAAATATGCGAAATTATTAAAAAGTTTTTAGCATGTTGTATTAATTATTATGACTTCCTAAAATATTTTTGATCAAAAGGAGAAAAAACAAATCGATTTAATGCAAAACATTTAGACAATTAGTGTCCCCTCTAAGCTTCCGTAGCATATCATACTCATATTCAAACTTCAGTCCTAATGCTTATAATGCCAATGTTTTACCTAATACAGTGGTGACTTGTTCGCTGCAGAAATACTTTTTGAGATTAACGGTTTAAAGTATATGGTTCATTCTTTGACAAATTTTAATTTCGGGATGAGTGACTTGTTTTGTTAACAACATAGTAGGAAATAAGACACCTAGTTATGTTATCTCTTTTTAGACATAAAAATGACATTGTTACAACCGTTACAATCGTTTGCTATTTATGCTATGTGCCTCTTAAGATAAAAATCTGGTAGAGTAACGGTTGGTTTTAGTTTTCAGATACATGTGGTCTTTTTAAGTTGAATCATATGCCTCTAACCATGTTATTGTTTTTATGTTCGCTTGTCGTTTTGCAGACTTGAATTGCAGCTACAAAATTGTTTTCTCTGTAACTTTAATGTAACTGTATTTCTTAATATTCTGTTACAGAATGTCTTTTATTTTGATTGAAGCTTTGCTTGGAATCCGTTATATCTTGATATAGGAGACACTATTTACTAGAATGCCTTTTTTCATTAACAAATACGTCATATAATACAAAGTGACACGTATAATCCCAAGGTTAAATGATAGTGTGACTGAAAAAAGTTTGATCATTTCTATGCAAATATTTTGCGTGTCACAAAATGGATATTCTTTCTCAGTAGTTGAGTTTATTCGTCAACAAGGATACATGACAATTCTGTAAATATGACTCAAATCACATGTTAGATTCGAACATCAAGTTCGATCACAAGTAGAGCTTAAAGGGAGATGTGCAAGATTGATGAATATAACAGATTTGCGAAAAGGGTCATTAATCAGTTGAATATCATTATTTGAAGCTCAAATATTGATTTACACCCGAACTTTTTCAAACCAATATTTTATAAAAAAAAATATATAAATGGTGTTTCCTATCCTATGCGACGCGCATAGGTTAGCTATTTTTGTATATCCCACGTAAAGTCGCGGTGGTTTTTGGGATTGTCACGTGATCACTTCAACCAAAATACGCATTCGGTGTACCTTGCCGACTATCGACGTCGCCATTTGTTTCAAAATGCCTGGGCCACCACGAATAGCAAGCGTGACATTCCCATGATCGCTAAATATAGAATGTATTTTTGTATAGGGATTTGTTCAGCGGATTGTTTTCAGGTCCGGTAAAATGGTAAAATTAACCGAAAACTTCCTCCTGGAGGGTTTGAAATGTAGAATTTAGTGAAAAGTACACGTAAGTGTTACATAGATCGATCTGTTTACGATTTTACCGGGTACACCTGCTCGACCCTGCACATCTCCCTTTAATATACACAAATGTCATCGTTAACACACAATCATATGTTACAAAAAATTAACTAGATGGGTGTTCAGTTGAACACTTGTGTCGCCCTCTGGTGCTATGTCCGAATAAAAATGCAAGTACAAAAAGGGGCATCACTCCATCAAATGTGACCTTGACCGTAAGAATTTGGCATCATCACGACCGTGTTGTCATAAGCAATATAATTTGAAAGTATGATAAAGAAATATTAAGAAATGGCAGTTATAGCCAACGTAAAGTTTTCATGTCAAAATATAATTTGAAAGTATGATGAAGAAATACTTAGAAATGGCAAAGTTCTAGCCAATGTTTTTGTGTCAAAATCCAAGTATAAAAAGGGGCATAACTCCATCAAATGTGACCTTGACCTTAAGAATTTGGCATCAGCTCGAGCGTGTTATCATAAGCAATATAATTTGAAAGTTTGATAAAGAAATATGAGGAATTGGAAAAGTTATAGCCAACGTTAAGTTTTCGTGACGGACGGACCGACGGACGGACAAAGAGATCCGTATGTATCGCCTTTTCTTCGAAAGGGCGACACAAAAACTAAATCGGTAGTTAACTTCCATGTAACAAAGCTGAAGTAAATTACTAAAATGAATGTAAATTATCATTTTTGACTCAATTTTATGACTTGGGTCGCTGTGTTAAAAAAACGCAACAATATTTTCACCGATTTGAATTAGAAAATTTTACATTGAAATAGCAGCATTATTAACAGTAATGTTTTGGCCAGTTAAATTTATTGCTTTATCCAATAAAATGTTTTTAAAAGTATTCGCTATTTAATTGTTCACGTTTGTACAATAAGATTATCCCAAAACGCTTTATACTTCACCATTATCAACAACCACGGAAAAACGATTTGTACGGGAAAGGGATTTCGAGGAAATTTCGAAATCGAGAATAATCCATAAAATTTATTGTTGAAATTTAACCCAGTTTTCGCCATTTGCAATATTTGTCACTTTATATAGAACAATGGTTGCGAAATTGCTTTGTGTCAAAAACGCACACGTTGTCTTACATAGTTACAATGTGCTTTAGCTTTCAAATGTCGTTTACAGAAATCGTGCTTGTTCTTCGTTTACAGTTTTTATTTATGAGAAACATCTTAATGTACACATTATCAAAAACAAGAAAACTTCACCGCGCATGTGTTATTTTAATCACACAAGTCCGGGCATTGTATTGTTAATGATGTCGCGTGACGTGATAATCAGATTTGTCTGTAAACAAAATGCGTTACTTTATTTAATAAATCATTTATACCGGTTAATGCATCCGAAATAGACTGTCTCAAAAACTTGAAAAAGGACGATATGCCAATGGTGTACATGAAAATCTGAACTCTTGAAAGATAACTATCAATTCTTTATTCCCCAGTGCCCAAGGTTATAAAACTGAGCATGGAAACCAGTGTCAAATCTTAAGCATCTGATTGGCTGAAATGGCGACCAGTCGCCATTTCAGCCAATCAGATTCTTGAGATTTGAGACTGGTTTCCAATCTCAGCTTTATAACCTTCAGCCCTGATAAAGCATGCTTAGTAGTTATTATTATAATGTCAAATGTATAAATATAATATATTTATTGTGATCTAATTATTATTTTTAATATTAAAATAGATGAAAAGGGAACTTTGAACGCCATCGATCACGACAAATATGAAAATATTACAGGCTCGGTTTGATTGAGCCTGTTCGTGGACAACAATGGAAATGCAAATAACTTCCCACACCGCCTGAGAATCATTTATAATTTTGTAGACTTAAAATCACGTAGTCTTTTTTTAAGTCATGCTTCGTCTTTTATATACCCTATTGTATTAAATATTAACAAATTGATAAATAATTTACTTTTAATGTTTTCTTGAATGCAGTTGCAAGAAATAAAATAAATTTAAGGCATGGTAGACACACGAAATTATTGGCAAAACATACCCCAGAACTAAAAGCCAAATTTTAATCGTTTTGAAAAACAAACAACAAAATTTGCTCTTGTCTCTCATAAATATAAATTTCGGAACAACATTACTTTAAAAAACAGAACCTTTAATGTTGTAAATGGTGAATTTTAAACAAAATTTTACTATTCGTTTACAACTTATCCGAACTCTAAACTAAATGTACCTGATAATGTATGAAATGAAATTTAAACGAATTTAATTTGTTTTGGGGTTTTTTCGCAGTCAAGAATGATAAGACACATCTATTTCTACTTTCTCAAACAGCTTTTCTTCAAATATGTGCTTATGCTATTCATTGCCTTAGAAAAGTCTGGATTTAAATCTGTCAAGATGTTTGTTTTTCATCTCTCACAATATGGAAAATAAATGATGATATTGTGGCATTTGCTTCTAGGTCATGTTTCTGAAGATTTATAGCACTGTTTTGCTTGTACCAATGTTTTTAGTTGAATGATTAGCGATCGTAGGGCCCGCAGAGTTCAATTGCATGAGCTAAGTAAAAGATTAAAATTACCCATAATGTGTGCATTGAATATTGTCGCAATCTATAGACAAAGAGACAGCTTTTACGTATCCTTAACAACAACTGAAACGAGGCCTTAAAGAGAATTATTTTGACAAATCGAACGAAGACAGTTAGATTGGAAATCAACATATCATGAACATGTTAAAACCAATACAAACAAAATATGATTTATAACATCGACGTTTATTAAAATGCCTTTTTCTAAATGTGCAAGATAAGATATGAGCAACATATTTTAGATTCACATCTTTTTATCACTTAATGAATGTAATAGCCATAATTTATATGCGTTTATTGATCATTTGCATAGCCTGTACAAATATGAATTGCATTATTTTGATATAAATATATCGCAACATGTTTATTTAACGTTTATGTAATACGTTTACAATTGTCTCTACCAATTCAAAATTCAAATGATTTTACTTAAGACAATACCTATCGTAACAGATATTTTGTTAATATGCACATTGTGCTGCTAACTGATTTAAATATAAAGTTGCGCTAATCACAGGGCTAGGCGGCGTATTCCATTTCTGCTCATGAACTGGCTCAATCAAACCGAGCCTTCATTATTTTCATATTTGTTGTGTTCATCGGCTTACAAAGTTCCCTTTTCATCTATATAAACAAGACGCATTCAGTGTTGAAATCCGTTTAACTGCTTTTCTTAATAAAACCTATGGCGTCAAAAATTAATTTCCCTAATGATTAAATGAAATAATACCTGCATTTCAAGCATCAAGATTCATATCAGAAACTTTATTATGAGGCTAGTATGATTGTTTACATGAGACTGATGGTTTAAACGACAAACTTTCAATTTTATTAGTTTAGCAATTTTATGTTAAAGAATATCTTTTTTTGTTTTCTAATACAAACATAGTAACATCAGTAAACGAAATGACGCCAAAACTCTGGACAAACTAACCAAAAGAATGTGGATTCTTAACCTTTTTCATGATTGCATTAAATCATATTTATATCAGCCAGTCGTTCTTAGTGACCATCACGAATGTTAGATTATTCTGCGCAGACAGTGTCAATAATTCCAAGGCCAAATTGGAAGCAATCGTTTCCGATTATCCCGTCACAAACTCTTATCAAGTGTAATCAGTCGGTGCAGCTTAATGAACACTTTACCTAAGATGTATGCAATAATTAGTAAACAATTATTTATTGCAAAAAGCCACGCACACGAAAAGTCTCCCCATTTGCGCTATAGATGTTGTTGATCATAGGTACTTTCCAAGTTCATTTTGCCAAGGAATGGTTCGAAACTTTCTATAAGGAAAGAACAGTTCAATATATCACATTATTATAATAACTTTTAGCAGTTCTTTTTTATTTATTAACAAATCACCAGCAGTAATTCGAAAATTGTTAAATATGTGATAACAAGGTATACCATTTGGCATCGATATTTACTCATAATATACTGAAAGAAATTCAAGCGCATAAACATTTTATTTATATATCAATAAATTTATGTCTATCAGTTTTTCATAGTGTCTGCGAAACTCTAGCTGATTTATTAACACCGCACTTAATAGGAATTGTGAATTTGTTACACGTCTATAGAAATAAATAAATATTTAGATTATTTTAATAATTTGTGTAATTCTAGAATTATAGTATGATGAATTTGTTTTCAAATGTATTAATGTCATACGCAATGTGTGAGATAAGATAAACGTATCTTCGTTTAAAAACTTTATTAATGTTTTTGCATAAACATTTTAAAAGCATAAGCAGGAATAATCTCATATGGTAGGATCCAATCGCGAAGATGCCGCAATCAAGAGAATCAAGGTTTTCTTCTCATTTAAGAAACAAATGCCACGACAAAGTACAGTTAAGAGTTATGAATCTTATCCTATTAATTGCTATGATGATGTCCAAAAACTAGTTTAAGAGTTTCAAACTTCTGCCTTGAATTGTTACTGAGAAAAAAGTGGAGTAAAACAAAACATAATGAAATTTTGACGCCATCCAGGACCGCCTAAAGACATATCCTAATCTTTTAACCAGAGAAAAAAGAAAAAATATCTAAAACAAAACATTTAACATAATTTTCAATATTATTAGAGCTATATAAGTGCATGTAACGATCATTAAAACAACAATGTTGATGTTAGAGAGAACCTGTTAGGTTAATCATGGATGCTTGCCAACCTTCAAGGTACGAGACATCAAATGGGAATTATATGAACTGGGGCACAAACATGTTAAGTATGCTAAAAACAGTATCTCTAGAAATGTCTAGAAAACATAAATTTTAAACTAGGGCATTAAAATTGGTAAGTATGTTATATTTAGTATCTCTAGAAAAAGTCTAGAAATCATAAATTTGAAACTAATGCATTCTTCTGTCAATGTGTCTTACCGTATTTTAAGGATTAAAACGAACTACTGTCACAGCCGACTTTGTTGTTACTTTGATATTTCCAGTCGATTAAAATAAGACTTGTTTATGCCATCATTAAGTCTACAATAATATTTAAAATCTATGAATTTGCTTAACATTTTATAGTGCTAAATAGATGGATGAGAACCATATTTAAAAGATATGTTTGTATTCAATGATGGACATCGAGGTGGTCATATTTATCTGGAATAACTATTTTACCGTGTTCACCAATCTGTAATCTAGTAATACACAATTGATTTGGGGCGCGTAACGGGAAAAGGTACTTTCGAACAGCTGACGTCCTTTTTTTTCGATATGACGTCATACAGTTGAGCAGAAGACATTGCGTATTGCGCATTCCTCGGTAAAAATAACATTATGTTGTCAAAATGTGTAACAATTTCCTTAATATGATATAAGAAAAAAAGACAATGATAAGTTATTTCAAAATATACTAACAACTTAAATGTAAAAAAAACAACCAAATGCACCTTTACTCGTGGCGTGCCCCATTTCAGAAATGGTTATATGTTATACAAATGTTACGATATTGAATGATATAGTCAAGCTGAGGAATGTTCAGAGAAAGGGTACTTGCAAACATGTTTCTAGATACCAATTGTGCACTGAGGATAAGATCACAATTTCACTGTTTGTCATCGCCCTACATATCGACGTTTCGATTTTGGTAGATAGGCCGGATTTTTTTTCGCAAACCAACAGGTGACCTAGCTAAGATTTGTAAAATAAACACATGGCTGTCGATTGGTCGGTCGCTTTACTGCAAACATTAATGTTTTTTTGTGTCCTTATTTAAGAATTTAGGCGAGCACTTATCACATACAGCAACTCGGTGACATTGTTTGACTTTAAAGGAAATTCCAAGACAAATAGACACTTAAATTACTGTAAATTACTTAACAAATAAAGTATACGTATATCAGAATTAGCCGTCAAGGATCGTCAAAAATATATAATTGATTGAGATACACGACATAGCTGTCCTTAAAATAACATCGGCTTTCTGGATTGCAGCATAATGTTGTATATGTACGAAACTTACATTATTATATCATAAGGAACTTTGAAATAGATGTAACTGAATAAAAAGGTCATTGAAAATTATCAAACCAAGATCGCATAATTTTTTCATATGAACAGAAAAAATAAAAGAATGAATTGAGACTTCCACTAGATACCTGCAAGTCGTTAAGAAAATAAAACGACAAAATCAGAGTAAACGGTTAACCATTCCATAATTTGTTTCGTATTTTTTGTACAAAATTTAGAGACGATATTTCAAGTGTGATTTTCTTATCAATGTGTCACAATTACACAACTTTACTCACACATGATGTCTAAATAACTTGGTAAAAAGTGTATCCTCTTGAACTGCGATAAATTTCAGCATTAAATCCGACTTTCTCATCCGACTCTTGTACAAGTTATTTACTCTTTTTCTTGCTTACTCTATTTCCATTTGATTATTTTTATTTATCAATTATAAAAATAATTTGTTTACAGAAGCGGTCTATTTTGAAGTCCCTGATAGTAATTAAAATGTTTTACTTACCTCAACGACTCATTACACATAAGGCTAACAGGTGTTTTAGTATTGATGCAGACAACGATTATACACATCCCACAAACATTACATTATATTGTAGAGATGTTCCTTTAAAAACTTCGAACTACTAGATCAAATACAAAAAAATCTGTGCGTATCATACAGGGATTCTATAAATAAGTACCAATGAACCAAAAGAAAAGCATACATAATTATCTAGTAAAACAAACGTGCAGACGAAGCCAGCATAATTACTTGTGAATAACTGGTCTACTGCCTAATATGCAGCCTAATATGGTTTAACAAACATTAGCTTTCTGATTTTTTAAATTTCAGAGTGTACTCATTGCACTAATGTCACCATCAAGGCGCTTTTTAGCAAATAATAACCAGATTTTTGTTGAAAACCTGGTTTATAAGAAGCATTTATAAAGAACTAGATAGGTGTTCAGTTGAACACTTGTGTCGCACTCTGGCTTTAAGATGGGGCATAATTCACAAAAAATGTGACTTTTACTTCTACCACTTATTTTAATCACGACTGTCATAAGCAATATAATTTGAAAGATTGATGAAATAGATAAAAAAAAGAACTTTGAAACCCTCCGAACACGAAGAAACATTAAGAAATGGCAAAGTTAAAGCCAAAGTTTTCCTGTCAAAATCCAACATCCGTAAAATTCATATGTAACCTTGACCTGAAGAATTCGGCATCATTACGCCCATGTTGTCATATGCAATAATTTTGCCAAAAAGCAGAGAGAAAGTGTGACATAGGCTGATACATTGATCAATTAAAAAAACTTTTTCGCAAAAAAGAGAACCTGAGGGTTTACATGTACCGCCTTGGATCGGTAAGTGGAAAAACAATTTTTAACCAGGATCAAGTGTGCAGAAAACTCAAAACCTCATATGAACAAACAATGACAAGTTGACTTGATGTTAGCTCCAACCCACTAATTAACTCGCATTTTTGTTTCAGAAGGCGGATACATAAACCGCAAAATGATTTTGAAAAGCTGCATTCATTCGTTTACATCATGATGAATAGGAACGTTGAGTATGTAACTATACTGCGATTTCAGTTTTTTTAACGATTTCAAATAAAAGACCTTGGTCTCACTTCAACATCTGTGCAAACTTCCAATATTAAACCGAACCGCTCATAATCATTGCACATTTTTAAGTTTAAAACACATTATCAGGAAGGCAACAAACAACTAAAACAATCTACTCGCAGTCTTGAAATCATTTGAAAAATACAAAAAGTTCAAAATAAGACAACCAACAATTAACAAAACTGACTGAAAATACTGGAAAGGTCATGAGCAAACAATTTTGGTTGTAACGGGTTACAACCTCGCACTTGTTGCGAAAGTTTCTGATATGAACGAACAAATTGCCTTTGTAAATTAACTCTAACCCACCTTACTATTCGACAAAGTTTAAAGATACAAATAAATTTTATTTATAATATATGAATCTTTTTCAGAAATAATTATACAACAACTTGTAACGTATCTAATTTTTAAATATATTTTCAGTTTTTAACCCTTTTAGAACTATAACAAATGCTAGTGTCAGTTAAACAGAAACATTTTAGATAACGTGTAAAAACACCTACCAGGCATTACGATATTTTCCTATCAGACATATGTCAAACGTTACTCCGGGTTGAAGATTGGTAAACTGCGTTTTTAAACCAGTCTCAAATCCTAAGCATCTGATTGGCTGATTTCAGCCAATCAGATCCTTGAGATTTAAGACTGTTTTCCATTTTAAGTTTTATTATCTTGAGTCCTGTTTGTTGCAGCGTGGTGATACGAGATACGTATATATTTGGATGTTGGTAATAATATAAGTAGAAATAGGATTTAGAGCAAAAGCATTGAAACGTGAATGGAATGCTCAAACTATAAAGCTAATTAGGTCCGACAAAGTTTATGGTTTAAAACTGAAAAACTGGCAACAACTGGTTACGACGATTTTATATCTCGGAATTTGACTTTTCATGTCAGCTTTACCTCATAAGAGTATTTAATGTTAAAAGACAGCTTCAGATAATTAAGACAGTTACTTGTATTAAATCAACAAAATAATCAACATAAAGAAAGTTGTAAGAAGTTCTGAATTTGTTAATGTCTGATACCAAGGTTTTAAGTTTTAGGCCGATATCATTTCAGAACATACTTTACGGTGATTTAGCTCATATTCGTTAACATGATGATAAATGTATAGCACTCTTATCCAAATAAATTAATATCTCTAGAATTTTAATAGCCTATATGTAATTCTATACATCTAATGAAACAAAAAATTATAATACCTCTCAAATTAAGAATTAGATTTATGGATGCCGCCTAATGCAAGGTGTTTGATAAGATATGAACACTTTCGTTTTTAAACGTGCATTTCAAAGATATTGGCAATAACCAATTTAAACAAAGTATCAGTTAAAATTTTATTTCCAGGGCAAATATAAATAAGCAAAAAAGTAGGATAGCAAAGCGATTGCTGGATAAAAAGTTTATTTAGGACTTACAACACCCAGGGCTAGGCGGAAGAGTGACTTGTTAAAAAAAGGACATCGAACTTGCAAAAAACAATATCCAATTTAACATGTGGATAATATGGGGAATTTTATATGTATACCCATGTACATTTTAGTCAAAATTCTTATTCCCTTACCTCTACATCTGAGACAGACACAATATCTGCACATATTCTTCAATAACAGAATTTAGAAGTGGTGCGTCTTAACATTGGTTGCCAATTATACACAAAAAAACATATAAATCACTAAATATCACTAACTATGGTTCTTGCACAAATAGTTAACTATGTGTTCCAAACACCATGTCTTACAGCCATCTATGAATATGTCTTAGGTATTGCGAAAAGGTTTAACAACAGCTTAAGTAAATAACGATCACTTAATATGTTTCAATATTGCACTCTTCACTTTCTCGTATCTAAGACACAAGTGTGACCCATTAGTTAGTTGCTCAAAATTCTCTTGTAATTAAACAATGAAGAACTTTCATTTAAGAATGCATAATATTCATCGAAGCATATTTTCAAATAAAAGGATTATTTAATGTCAGTACCTGTTATCAGATTTTAGAGATAACAGTAACAATCTCGTGTACGATTTACAGGGAAGTACCAGCATTTTAGACACAACAGGCTACAGGTTACCTGGTCTATACATAACATTAGGTCTAACGTAAATTGGCTGAGATTTTGAAACCACCCATCTTAAAACTGGCCGAAAAATTAAAACAAAAGTTATTTTAGAGGTATTATTTACATAGTAAATACGATTCGTGTTCAACGACCTTCAAGGGACGTAACTGATGACAGCACTGATTGAATGTATGGGGAGAGTTTTTTTTACAGACACCACACGGCACAAACAACGCTTTCTTATATTGAAATAGATGACAAGGGAACCGAACATGACAAATAT
Source organism: Corbicula japonica (assembly GCA_038501625.1). NCBI lineage: Eukaryota > Metazoa > Mollusca > Bivalvia > Venerida > Cyrenidae > Corbicula > Corbicula japonica. The sequence continues at coordinate 10,928,208 of JAZAYU010000010.1, forward strand.
GAAAATATTGCAGGCTCGGTTTGATTGAGCTTTCATGTACAATAACGGAAATTCATATGACTGACCACGCCGCCTAGCCCCGGGTTGAGCGCTGCTCAATAATAACATCAGTAAACAGTACAGTTTCAATCCACCCCAAACGACGGTATGTTAATTGTGGTGAACATTGAACCTTCAATGTGGTATTTTCAAATGAATACCATTCCAATTTCAGAGGTGCAAGGTCCCTATATAAAATAATGGTTTTGCCCTAAACGAAAAAAAAATGGCGGAACTAAACTAAATAGAATTTTTATAGGGAAACTGAGAATATAAATCATGCATATCACATACAATTTCAAAGTCAAAATTTATCTTGGAGTGATTGAACAATATCCTGATATACATTGGCTGTGATATTGTTACCACCTATTTTTTTTTTAAAAACTTAATTAAAAATAAACAAAAGTAATTTAGTGGTACAAATAAGATATTACATAAGTATCGTGCTCAACGACATTCAATGGACGTACATGATACATGCACTGATTGATTTAAAAGCACATACTATTTAATAGAATTATCAGCCCGCCCGGCTAGCTCAGTGGATAGAGCATCGGACTGTCAATCCAGGGGTCGTGAGTTCGATCCCCAGCCGAGGCGGGCAAAATTTCTCCGTGACATTTGAACTCGGACATTGCGTCTGAGAGTCATTTGTCCCTCACCTCTGATTCAAGTGAGGAAGCAGTCAGTCGCTTGCGGAGAAATTGGTTAGTACTGGTTAGAGACCCAGGAACACCGGTTAGGTGGACTGACCGCCGGGATATAACCAGAAAGGTATTGAAACCAGGCGTTAAACCCCAAACAAACAAACAAACAAACAATTAATAGAATTATCTGAAAAATATATTTGTAAGTTAAAGATCAGATCATTTTTGTACTTGCACTTAAAACACACTATTTCAAACAAGCTTATGAATATTATTTTTATCATGAATAACCAGACAGTGATTTTGGAAGTCTGTGTGTCCCACACTGTCCAGATCAGTAACCAGTCGAGCTTCTAGCTCACTGGGGTCAAGAATCAAGAAGAGTCCGGGACGGGACATCGGGCTTCTTGCTCGCGGGGGTGTCCCGTGCGGTCGCGCTGTGCCAAGACTCAAGAAAGTTAAGTATACAATGACGACTTCTTGTTGTCATAGTATATTTTCAGGTTATCCCTCCATGTGCAGAGGACCTTCGTAGTGGGTTGGGGGGAATGTGGTGGCGGGTCTGGGCGGGTGTCGCGGTCGGTCCCGGGCGGTGTGGTACGGAACGGGATGGGGATGGGACTTACCAAATCGTCTTCTTGATATAAATAATAATTTTACAATCTGTTTTAATTCTGTTAAGATCTTTTAGGGCGGTTACATATCCAGTGTAAACTGTTTTAGACTTTCGATTTAATATATAAATGCAATTTAGATGATGATTATAAAATTTATTATTTTAAATTAAGTATCTAAGAAGTTTCGCTAGAATATTTTTATTGTATGATATTGATATTTAATTATTTTAATTTCAGACAACTAGATTAATACCACATTTTAATTTATTATTTTATATTCTTATTCTTAGTATGTCATACATTTATTGTTTAAATACTGTTTTAGGATTTTAATGAAATTGCTTGTAATTATTTATCAGTTTAGATCATTGTAAAGCGCCTTTGAACGTGTATATGAAAATGGCGCTATATAAGTTTGGTAATTAATAATAATAATAATAATAATACTTTTGAATATTTTTTTGGGGCAAAGCGGTAGATGAATATAAAAAAGCTACTTTTACATGATAATTTTGATCAGATTGAATGAATCTGTTTTCAGTGTTGATAAAAGGATATATTGAAAAGTACACTATATTTAAAACATCTTGATTAGCGATTTACAAGAAAAAAAAAGTGATTTGCAAGTAATTTAATTTGAACTTTTATAAATAATCTTTATTAAATTACAGTACCAATTTGTATGTGCTACTAAATGCATTTTTTTATAAATATTATGAATATGTTCCTGATTGTCGCATCGCTGAAGGTAGTAATTATCAAAAGAAGCATGACTTTGTTATCATCTCAATATCCGCTCAATTTAATGTTTTCATGTCTGTTAAAATGCTTGCCACCGCGCTCATCAAACTTCAAGAATTTTTTAACTCTGCAGGATATCGTGTTATTCGTCCTTCTTGGCATATGTTTGGTTTCGTTGTTTTTTAAATGATAATAATGTATATTTCCGTAAAATTCTGATAAATAAAACCCCTTTTTCGAATGACGTTAATATTACTGCTTTATGTTAACATAACTCAAATCTGAAAGCTGCGAATATCTTCCGCCATAACCACTGTCGTGTAACAACTGCCCTGTACTTAACACTGAGTGCCCTGTGGCAGTTCTCATGATGGCGACCAGATAAACAACGAAACAATATGTGTTTTATAGATTCCAATTTGTGTATACACTGTTCGGTATATACATGAATAATTGGATCATATGATGAGAAGAATTGTAAACGTTATATCAAATGTGGTCGAATCATATCATCAGTCAACATTAGGGAAACAGTAACTAGGCCTAAAATAAAATGTTGTTTGTTTCCCCATCCACGACCGACCCGAAAAAATCGGCGCGACCCGAAAAATTTTATCCCCGAAACCTAAATAATATTTTTTTTTTGGTACTAAAACCTGGAGACGAAAAATGCATTTATTTGTAACCAGTTTCATAACGAATCCGGATGACTTGGTCTTTTGCAGAAAAGCATTCATCTACAATTCTAATCATGTAAACTTGGTACATATTCAAATTTTATAGTTTTGTAATTCTCCTTGTAGTTATTCTATATGTGGATCATTCTTAAAAAAACTTTCAAATAAAAAATATTTTGACCTACCTACCTACCCATACTTCATCTGCCTGGGTCGGGATGGGGAAACAAAGAATATTTTAAGTCTGGCCCTACGAAAGTCATTTGTTTGTGCATGATATTGTTCCCGAATTATTTTTCATTTACACTAATAATTAAAAATTACAAAGATTTTGTGAACAATGTGTGCTTTATGATTAAATGAATCTTCCGATTCTTTTAACATGTGTTTTAACACTGAGAGCCGATAAGGAAACATGGTAATGTATTTTCGCTATAAGAAAAAACAACTGAAACAACATTTGTTTTATGAGACATAATGCCGAAAATGGAACATCGTATTGTGTTTCCGCTAAGAAACACAATTAACGCCTACTCAAATACCAGAATCATAAACAACGTCTGATTATATCAAAACTTCATTTATATTAATAGTGCACTAATTAATTCAATTCTCACAACAATAGTTATTTTGTGCAACATTAATGAATTAATCAACATAAATGACTGGCAGAAATTCCAACATTTTGAGTATGTTGAACGAGTAATATTTAATAGGCATCGGTATCTAAAATGACGAAAAGAAGCTTCACACACAACAACCGAACATTCAGTAAATAAAGTGAAATATGCATATGAGAAATAGCAAGATTCAGAAATCACAGCTTGCTCAGCTGTCAAGTACATGTAAACAGGAAAAGTGAGAACGGGCATGTTATTTGATATTTCATACAGCGAAAAAGAAGAGAGGAATAGAGGGCATGTTTGTTATAAGTATGTCAATTCAAATAAGACGCCATAAACAATGAACGAAAATGAGAACTCTTGGGAACTTTGCAGCATAAACTCACTGCGACAAGATCTTTCTCAACTTTCTCAACCACTTTTTCTTGAATTAGGATTTACATAATGCAAAATCTAAAAGGTTAGTTTCATCGTATAAACACTGTTAATTCAAAGCGAAACAAAGACTACCAACACGATAATCTAAAGCGCTAAGCATGCTCCGTTTTCGTTACCCTTACCTCTTTGGCTGCACGGCGGTGTAGGTGGTAACACATTTTAAGAAGGTTTAATAAAACACTTAAAAAAAAGAAGCGAAACTTAGAAGCTTGAATTAGATCTTGAATTACTGCCATTGTGTTATTGCTGATTAAATCTATGACGATCCAGTCAGTGCAAGTTCGTCGAGTAGTGAATGTGTTGGAGTTAATTCACGCAGACAAAGTGCTTGTTCCAATGAGAACATGACATGGCAAATATGAGCTTAGTGTTCTCTAGAATCTTATTTGAGCCCCAGTGCTTTGCCTTTGACAGTTTCAAAGCGCTAACCTCTTTTTGTCATTTGTTTTTGGTATATTTTTGAAATTGTTCATATTGTGGGCTTGTGCTCTTTTTTCTTCTCTACTTTGTGTTTGTATGGGGAGGATATGTATACTACGTATATATACATATATGCAGCACTGCAAAATAATGAAACACTGTGTAACCCTGACCTTTACAAATAACAGTAACAGATGCGGTTAATTTTTTAACCCAGTCCCTACATGAAAAATAGTCTAGACACGAGACAATGGCACTGATGCAGGGATGAACGAATGGACGTTACAAATGAAAACTAAGTCAGGCAAATAGATTGCAAAACTATGTACTCGTATATTCATACGTTTTTTCTAGCTTTAGAGAGTGTTATGGTAATCGTGGTAGATAATGGTAAATGATCTCGGCATGATTATAATCTACTTGATCTCGTCAGTATATTTTCTAAATATATTAAAATTGTTTATCATTGAATGTTTTGAGGGCGAGGTGAGCCATCCCTTTAAGTTTAAGTCATATGATATTGCCTCTACCTCTACCTGGGAGCGAACCCGCACTGTCACGGTGACAGCGCCTAGCCATGCAATGCCCACAACGCAACCTATTGAGCTAACGGGGACAACCACCAAAAAGGTTGATCGGATATCCCTGATATACGTAACCATCACTGCATGACATCGGTAACGGGTTATGTTACTGGCCAGAGAATGTTGTTTGTTTTTTTTTGATAACATATTTTTATTGCTTCAGCCAATAAGAACATCCATTCTTTAAAATTATACAAAATTGAGCGATTTCGTGCTGTTGAACCTTCGCAATTGCTTAAGCATCATATTGATATTCGCTGAGGTTTTTTCAATCATTGCTGTTATAAGTTTCAACATTCGATGTTCGCTGAACACAAAACTTGCGTATTACTAAAACAACATTCATCATGGAAGTAGAATACATGAAAAGGGAAACTTTGAAATTTACTGCACACGAAAATTGAAATGTTGCAGCCTTAGAAAATGCTTATTACTGCCAACGACTCCTAGCCCCCGAGAGCAGCTCAAGATCTACACCACTGAAAAGTACAATTATTGATGATTTGTTGTACAAATAGCAATATATAAAAAATTTGAATATCATAAATAAAACGAGTGATTGCTTAAGGATTTACTTCCAACGTTCATGCGACGGTGATTTTCGTTTTCTAAAATCAAGCAATTCAAAACAAGACTTTATTTTTGTTTTTCCTTCTTCACAAATTTAATAATTTAAACCAAGTGGACCAACAAACTGTATCCCATAGTTATGATAATTTTAAACCGTCTTTTGGAATGAATCGAAACGTACTTTTAGATGCTATGTTTATGAAATCCTTCGGATTCAGTCAGTTGAAAAAAAAAACAGGACGCACTTAAAACACACATGGGACATCATTGTTTTACAATAAGAAACATAATCAATATACCCATGAGATGATTTTTAACAGAGAATATGTATTTCAGGACTTGTTAAAATGTTTTTGTAATGGGTGTTATAAAAAAAGACGCTTTTATCTTCTTCATTTCTCTCATATAAATGGTAATGTTTTCACAACTGGTTAATAGGTTATCAGAAATAGACAAAAGTAGGAATGTTTTAGAAAAAATATGTAACAGATAGTTAGCAAATATAATAGACATTACAAATTGGCGCACATTAAGGTAAAAGAGACAATCTATGTTAACGATAATAGCGTGTCTGAGATGAACATTAACAGTACCGTTTAGCATAATTACATGCACGTTAAGTAATATTTATAGCTAAACTGTTGATGCAACGTCAAAGTTAAAGCGTACAATAACTGAGATAAAATAGCTTGATTATTTTATTACCCATGTTCTTTATTCCTCTCTACTTGTTGCCTGTGTGGGGAGGCTTATGTGTCCATTCCTGATTTGCAATATTTCACATTTTTTCTTACTTAAGAAATAATAGTATCAATAGTGTTCATAAATGGACGACTAAATGTATCATAACCTGTTAAAAATTAATTGAAGGGCGGTCTAAAGTAGCCGTTGCACTGTCATCGATAAACAAGAAATATCTTTAAAAAAGATAAACGGCGTTGATGGATAAGATTTTTAAATATAAGAAAGAAATAAATAAAGAGCGTGCAAAAATTTCGTCTGGTGATAATACGTCGAGTAAAGAAGAATGTCTAACGTTAACTGTACATTTATTCAGTTTCAATAAAATACCTCTTGTAGAGTTAACACTAATGACGAAAAAATGTTATTTAAATAAAATAAATGAAAATAATAACAACTTGTTACAAGAGCGAAATCTACCAACTTTTACGTAAACTAACTTAAAAATAAGTGTCCCTCCCGAGTATTGAACCCGGGGCATCCGCTTGAGAGGCGACTGCGATAGCCACTACACCAAGGCGATTTGAATGTCTGGAATTGAAATTAACAATCAGTATCAAAGGAACTAGAAAGGAACCAGTAAGAACCAGAAATATCTGCACTTCTCTGTCGTTTTACACTGTGTATTGTACTCGAGTGTTTACCTGACACCCATGAATATTCCATATAAAATCGTATTTAAGTCATCAATTGACTTATCTGGTTATTTATACCGTAAATATCTTTTTCTCCAATACAATTATCGCTTTTAAAAACGAAAATGCCCGAACATACAAGTGCCATGTAAATACTTACACACAATATAAAAATCGTTACGGTAATCATTAACGAGACCCACTAATAACCAATCAAAATAATCTATTTGATTTTCCCGCTGCATAATAAGTTTTATTTACAATATTTCATTGGTCGAAAAACTAGGTCAAAAGTGAGCTTAGACAGCTAACGCCGAAAAAGAAAATAATCAAAATCCCTTTAATGGTAAAACGACACAAATAAATGTTATTAATGTATCTTCATTTTATATAGATTAAGAAAAGTTAGAACAGTTCAGAAAAAATAACTAGATCTAAAGTTATTTGTTTTTACATGCAAACACAAAAAAACTAAGCAACACAAACGATCAATTTAATTCTCATATGAGTAATATGATACTAACAAAAGTATGCAAGGATGATTTGTCTAACAAATTTACACAATATGAAATATTGGTAGAATTGTGTTTGCACTTGATCTTCCTGGTCACGTTAGTATATTACAGAAGAATAAATGTTGATTTCTCTATGAATAACTACAAGTGGCCCTACATTTGGAGCCAGTCAGAAACTATGAAAATTCTAATTCTTCAGCGATTTATTTAAATAGAACACTTTCAAATTCATATATTCTATTTTAAAATCAACAAAAAAGATCGATCGATTGTCAACTGCGCACGCGCATGGTTACAAATGTAGGGCGACTGCTCTCGTTTCGACTTCTATTTTCTATAGAAACATCTTTAATAAATTCTTTCATATTATTGAAAATTCTTTAAAATTACTTTGGCTTTAATTTCTTGAAAAAGGTAAAATGTTGTTCATTTTTTCACATTAGATTGAATTTAAAATATCGTTTTTGTCATCTATATGATGGCAAATGCAGATTTGGCGTGTCTTAAACAAAGTATTGTCATTATTCCATTTTAATCTATCGGTAACTATAATATTATGTCTTATATTTTGTTCCATTTCAGTGCTCAGTTTTGTATAAAAATTGTCGCTTTTCCTGATATGCGTTGATATTTTCATGTCTAAAATTTTTTACCATAATTATCTATTTTCAGACTCTACTTGGTTGATCTAATAGAAGGTTTTTCAATAGCTGTATATTATTCTTCGATAATTTGCTAAGGAATGCGTCATTGTTATTAAAATCGTAATATCATATTTCGAATTAAGAGGATTTATTTTGTTTAAATAACTGTGGTCCAATAGGAAGGTAAGAAGAACAAAACATATTACAGCAAATGCGGTAATTACATTGTTAAAGGCACAACCAACTTTTTGTTTTCGTGTTTTAGACATAAGTCTATCCTTAGCAAACGAAATGTTAAAATCTTTCGAAATGTCATTTTGAACCAGTTTTCTCTAGTCAACAGCTTAAAAGAAACAACAACAATCAGAATACAATTACACACTTTTTACAAATATAAGATTTAAATAAAATACATGTCTGTTAAGAAATCAAGTCTTGATTTAAACTATCTAAAACAAATAAAAAAGAAGAGTACATTTACAAATTTTTATGAACACATTTTATATGAACAGCTTTAATTAATAAATATCGTCATTTAAAAAATCAAGTATTAATTTAAGAGATATATAGCGAAATCATAACACATCTACATTAATGTCAAACTGAAGAACCTAAATGGAACTGTTAGATAAAAGCAACATATATTCCAGATAAAAATGTTTTTTTCCCGAAAAATAAAATAATGAGCGCAACAAAACAAACAGGATCTGAGAATACGATTTCTGTATTCTTCAGCAAAACTCAAAAGTCATCATCAGGAATTATGTCCTAAAGGTCCTTTGAAAGCCATCGAACACGACATATATGAAAATATTGCAGGCTCGGTTTTATTGAGCCTGTTCATGGACAGTAATGGAAATGCATATTACTACCCACGCCGCCTAGCCCGGGGTTGAACGCGACTCAATATTTACACCAATAAACAGTACAATTTTGACTATCCCAAACGATGGTGTGCATATGGCGGTGGACATGGAACCTTAAATGCGGTATTTTCAGATTAATATCATTCCGTGATCAGCGGCGTATGGTCCCCCGATATTAGCGGCGTATGTTCCCCTGATATGGAATGGGTTTGTCCTAAACGAGAAAACAATGGGCGGAACTAAACAGAATAGAATTTTGACAGGGGATCTTAGAATATAAATCCTGCATATCACAGACAACGCCAAAGGCAAAATTTAAAAAGCAGGAAATATACACTTAGGGTTATTGAATAATATCCAAATCTATATTGGCTGGGATTTAAACTATATATAAATTATAACTCTATAAACTAGCCTTAATATTAAAACAAAAGAAGTTTTGGAAGTACTATTACATAGTACATAAGTATCGTGCTCAACGACCTATATATATCCTTGGGGGTGATTGAACAATATCCAAAGCTATATTGGCTGGGAAATTTGAAACCAACCATTTCAAAACTGGCCAAAATATTAAAACTAATATTAATATTAAGATGTTAATTAGACTTTTTAAATTCAACTGCTGTGAAACTGTGACCAATCGCATGCTGTGTACCTGATAAACCAATCGCATATTGCGACAATGATAAAACAATTACATGCTGCGTTACAGATAAACAATCGCAATTAAATTATTAAAGAAGTTGTCTAAAATTCTGGATGAAACGTATCGTGATGAAGATTTAATATTAGACTGCATCATTATTTTAAAACATTCTCTGATATTAAACATGGCTTGCTGTAAATAGGTAAGTTTTATTGTAATGATGTTATGTTAACTTATGGTTCTAAAAAGATAGTTGACGGCAAAAACACATGTTTTATATGTTTGTGTGCTTTTGCATGCAAAATTGTTGAGCTGATGGGTGGGTTGGAGTTATTTTACATTTTGTGCTTGTTTTGTGATATGAGAAGCTGTTGGAGCAAGTGTGAGGTTGGTGCACCCTGGTACAATTTTGATCCATCCCAAACGATGGTATGCATATGGCGGTGGATATGGAACCTTAAGTGCGGCATTTTCAGATTAATTAATACCAGTCTATGTTCAGCGGCGTAAGGACCCCATATAAAAGAATGGGTTTGTCCTAAAACGAGAAAAAAAATGGGAGGAACTAAACAGAATAGAATTTTGACAGGGGATCTTAGAATATAAATCCTGCATATCTCCTGATCACACATTTTCCCGTGACGCGCCCCATATATTTCTACGGGCGAAATACAATTTTTATATAAGATTTTATTGGGATATTACTTGCTGAAATTATGACTTATTCGTTGGTCTCGAAATTGTAATTTATTAACTGCTTACTTTGCTTGGGAATGTCAATAGTAAGATATTATAACATGCGATAATGTTTGAACAAAAATAAGTTGTCAGAAATAAACTAAAATAGCTGATATGGTTGTCTTACACAGAAATTCCACCGTCCTTTTAGTAACAATGAATGACAAACCAGACGAAGCCTGCGTAGCGTTTCTTAGAAAAATGCTTTTCGCTGTCTGCAGCCTAATATGGTTTGTAAATATAAGTTAATGATATATTTACTATCTTGTTTGCGCAAAGACGACGGTTATTCACTTAATATATCAAGGTATGAGAACGTATTATACCGTAGAAATGATCAATGCCAACCACGAGATTTTAGACGTTTTAAATTTTACGATACTGAATCTTGTCAGTTACGATTCCTGATATGCATAAATTACTTTTTTGTCAAAAGTAATGCCAAAATAATTGTTCCAGGATGATTTTTATCAGTATCATCTGTATTAATAGTCGCCATTTAAAAAAGTGAAACATGTTTAATTTTTACAATGTTTGACAATTATACTGTAAATATACCATTTACAATCATAATAATTTTCGTACTAGTAAAACATAAATTTGTACATGTATGTCTTTGATAGTGACCTATAGGTCCATTGGGCCGTGTGATTTATTGTTGTGTGTATGTGTCTGTAAATATATTTTATAGATGTATCCCAGGTTACTATAGTAATGTTTCTTCTTCTTCTTCTTCTTCTTCTGCTTCTTCTTCTGCATACGAGCAGGGTCTATTAATAGTAGGGCTTGATTAATAGACCATGATATCAGTAATTAATAGCCACACTCTGAAATCACAGCCTCCCCACACAGCAACATCAGAGAGGAAATGCGAACGTGAGTTTTATAAATTATCATTTTCAAACAAGACACCACCAAAGAATTAATAACAAATATTTTTAATTATATAATGCTGTTGTGTTCAGTATTCTGATTAATGCTTTACCGTGTTCGCCCGAAACTACAAATAAATACCGGTATTACTCGAACGGACCCGAGCAATTACCAAGGGAATTTGACTGACCTTGAACTCATGGCACGAAGAAGTTCTGATTTTACAACACTCAACGCATCCGTTATTTTAGTTTGTGGAAACTTCTGCGAGTCCAGAATTAGTTGTAAATTACGTTTTCTTATTGCTAATGGAATCATCCATTTAGTTATTTGAAAAATAAATTATGTTACCGAAAATAGAATCATTCACTATTTAATTTGAAAATAAAGTTGCGTTTTGTTCTTGAAATATTAATCACTCGTTTAGTTTTTTGAAAACAAAAGTGGCATACTTTTGCTCGCTTTTGATTACGTCATGCAGTGTTAATAAACAGAAGAATGAAAATAGATGACGTGTTTGTTCATAATCATCGTCGGTATTTAGGATATGCAATGCAAAGATTTCTGTTAGTAAACTAATCTAGTCAGAAATCTGATTTTAAGCGCAGATTTTCCAAATAGTGTCTGTTATTTTTTCACATTTTAGAACAAAACTATAATGAAGTCATTGCTAACAAAACCTGCTTGATTAGAATTGGTGTTAAATGACAGAATGGCAGGTTAAAGCAATAACAGTTTCCAAACATCTGCCAAGCGGAAATGTATTGTTTAAATTATCTGGCACGATATACTTCAATATGCAATAAAACCATAACCTTCACAGCAATCCTGTCCGTCAAATCAAATTTCAACATTGAGAACTGATAACGCCGATTACGTGCCATGATATAACTATTGTTTACAACGGTATGGCCAAATCTTAATTTTAACGTAATAAAAAGGTCACTTTTAATCCAGAAAAGTTCCAGGAAAACACAATTGTAAAGAGTAACTTAAGATACTGCAGAACCGTGTTGCACGTGCATGTTGTAGTTTCTGATAAATGCGTCCGTTGATTTTAGAACGCTTGATTAAAGATTAGATAACTTAATCGGATATATTAAGAAGATCGTTAACGGTTTATGTTTTATGTGTACATGGCGATAAGCGATATCAAGAGGAAGGATTAAATATTTAATATTAACTTCATTCTGATAAAGGCCATTTTTCTTAAGCCCATAGAAATATAAAATGATATTGCCCCTACTGGGTAGCGAACCCGTACAGCGACAGCGCCTAGCCATTCAATACAAATTACGCTACCAAGTTACTTACTTTAACAATGATGTTTGATATCGATACTTCAATCCAAAATAAACAATAGATGAAAAATACTTAAATGACAATTACAATAAAATTACCTATTATTTACCGATTAATATTTAATATTCACCAAAATTTTGAGATTGTTCAAATTCAAAACATTGCTAAAAGCTAACCCGGTCATTTCAAATTTCCAATGTACCCGGAATAAGTATAGTATGAACCCGGGATTTGTAGGGTACTCAGTCTTTACTTATACTTGAAAGGCTAAACGTTTACAAATACGAATCTTAAAAAAAACATTTATCGGATGCAGACATCAATAGAAGTTTTGGTGACACAATTATCAAACTACTAATCTTAAACATCCCCTATTCAAATTCCAATTAACCCCGAAAACACATTATAATTGTTAAAGCACATGCCTATATTGTTTTATAAATTACCTATCCTGTACATTAAAAACATAAAACAAATATCTGGTATTCATCAAAACACATGTGCAAAATATTTTTGGTGCTTAACAAAATATTCTTGGTGCTAAACAAACTGTGAGTATAATAATAATAATAATTATAATAATTATTATTATTATTATTATTATTATTATTATTATCATTATAATTTTAATAATAATTATAATAATACTATTATTAGTGTTGTTGTATAAATATAGCAAATATCTAGTATTCATAAAAACACATGTGCAAAATATTTGTGGTGCATTACAATATATTTTGGTGCTAAACAAATTGTGAGTAAAATAATAATAATAATAATAATAAAAATAATAATTATTATTATTATTATTATTTTATTATTATTATTATTATTATTATTATTATTATTGTTGTTGTTGTTGTTGCTGTTGTTGTTGATGATGATGATGATGATGATGATGATGATGATGATGATGATGATGATGATGATGACGATGATGTTATTATTATTATTATTATTATTATTATTATTATTATTATTATTATTATTATTATTATTATTATCGTTTAACCACTTCAACATTCCTTTCATTTCTGTTAAGCTATATGGTCAGAAATAAGTCGAAAGCAGTTCAGATTATATTATAAGCAGTGCACGTTAGTGATTTAATAGCAAAATTTTAAAAAGTATATAAAAACATTATAAAACGATTACGTTTATTTTCGATATGCCAAATCGTTTTAAACCACTTGTGTTTACCACCGTCATAACATTTCGTCAAATAATTTTAAAGATCTTCATCTGCAAATTTCATTTTCTTCAATCAAAATGGAATGTATTATCATTTCAGACAGGTTTGATAAACAAATGCACAGAAACACACTCTTTAAATGTAATTGATGTTATGCATCATAGATTAGAATTAATATTCAAGAAACTTGAAGCCAAAATATAGCAATCAGTTAAAGAAAAACACTGTATTATGAGTTCATACATGCTATAAAATACACAAAATCTAGCAAACATCAGATTATTTGATTAGCTTATTTGAGATAAATTGCTTCGATATACGGCTAATCAAGGGTTTGAAATTAAATCTGGAACATTGATAAGAAGCATGATCGTGTTTTTTTAATATAAGAATTGTTTATTGATCACACGCTAAACATTTAATCTTTGTTTGTATACAAATAAGTCTTACTGGCTTTGGATAAATAGACAATCACGTGATACTCTGGTTTCATAACCAAGACCATAACCATTACGGCAGATATGGGCAAAATAATTATTTTTTTGTGATTTGTACTCGTCACGAAAACATGGCAATATCAAAGACTACTTTACCGCTTCCAAGTAAGGGGATTGGAGATTACGGAAGTGCGATTCTGTTAAAGGAGAGTGCTTTGAGGGACAAACGAACATAACATCTCAGTTTCTTAAAATATTGTTTTCTAAAATCGCAGCAATAATTTAAATAAACGGCTATCGTAATATATTACCGATATCGCAGCTTTATCCTGTGGCTAGCCGGCGTGGGCAGTAATATGTATTTCCATTACTGCCCATGAACAGGCTCCATCAAAACGAGCCTGCAATTCTTTCATATTTTAGGTGTTCGATGGCTTTAAAAGTTCCATTTTCATCTATTTTAATATGATTTCTTTCAGAATCAAACACTGTAGATAATATAACAGATGTGCTAGCTTATAGGATTTTTATTGATTGCAAATGAGCCCCAATTCGTGGATTGCGCAGGGAAGAAGAAAAAAGTGAAATATGCATATCAAGAGCTATAATATTAGTTTAGTCTATTGCCTTCGGAATGTTCACAAAGCAATACCATATCTGTGTAAGGGTAACAGCTTCTCATTGACTATTACTAGAATACAATATATTGGTAATTAAGTAGATAACAAACCTTAATGTATCAAAAATAGGGACATTATTTCTATTGTAATTGATCTTTGGTTGTTTGAATAATTCGATTATTTCATCATTTGCAGTTCCAATTGCAGTGTTTCAAATGTTTTAACATTTTAAAAGGCAGTATCCCAATTTTATATTGGTTGATTGCGAAATGTTAAGTTGATTATCGAATCAAATTAGTAACTTTTTCATTAAAAAACAACACTTCTTGGTATAATATTTTATAAAATGCAATGACGTTGAATGATCCTTAATTAAAAATAATTGTGTTTTAGAACTTCAATCATGTACTTCATCAAAATTAAAATTTGAACGGTTTTGTTCGCCAAAAGAGCTATCTTCGAAACTACCATTTTAGATTATAATAATTATTTGCTTGCAAAATGCAATTTCTTGAGTATATTTAAATCTTGTCAAATAGTGCCTTTCCAATGTTTGCATTAAGAAATTAAAAAGTGTTCGAAATAAACTAAGGTTTACACAGAAAAAAGAAATCTGACGCTTTATTTCTTTGCATACATGCTACTATTATAACATATAAATATGTTTGCACCCTACCATAAAAAATTACGGCTATACACTTGTTTCAAGCACCCATTTATCAATGATGATTATTAATTAAAGGTTAATGACAATCCGGACGAAGCAAGCATAGCATTTCTTCTAAAATGCTTCTCTGCGTGTAAGGTGTGTAAATATTACTTGATGTTATACAATAAAGTATTTATTATCTTTCTGGTGAAAAGCCGTTCGTTATTTACAAGGATTTAAGTATTGTGCGGTTTAAATTACATCAGCACCAGTCATAATACTAAAAACGTTTGATATTTCGTGATGTCAACTCTTGTCAAAGAAAATATCAAAACCTTAATATGTTTTGTTTTTTTTTAAAGATAAATTTATCGGTATCGTCAGTAGCATATACCCTATTTTTTTAAACTTTGATTAATGTTCCCTGTGTTTGCCATTAGCCGTGAAATCGTGATACCGGAAATACTCGAAACGGATCTCGGCAGTTATCTCCCTATTGAATTTGACCTAGATTTCAGTATATGAGGACTTTCTGCTTTTACAACGCCTCTATTAACTAGCACAAATGTCGGTAATTTTAATTTAAGGGATCGCACTAGTTCCCTGGCACGAGTCTTGATTTTGTTTAACAAAAGCAATTTGCAACTGCTCAATCATTTGTTTTAAGATCAACCTTTTGTGATTGCAAATTGAACAAAAAATGGCGTTATCATCGCTTGTTTTCATATGATTACGTCATGTAGTGATAATAAACAAAAGAATGAAAATAAATGACATGATTGTTTATAATCATTGGTGGTATTTAGGAAACGCCATGCAAAGATTTCTGTTAGTAAACTAATCTTGTCAGAAATAATGAATGTTTAAACTGATTTATTAGCAGATTTTCCAAATAGTGTCTGTTATTTTTCACATTTTTCAGCACAAAAAGCTATGATGAGGTTAGTGCAAACAAAATCTGCTTGATAAGCTTGAGGTTGTTAAATGACAGAATGGCAGGTTAAGCAATAATTATTTCCAAACATATGCCAAGAGAAAATGTGTTGTTTAAATTCTCTCTACATTTGCTGACCGCACCTCACATATTTTAAATGCTTTTTTAATATATGTCTGTCGCAACATGAAAAAAGTTAAATTCATTGAATATGCCAAGAAAACGGAAACCAAAGAGAAATGAAGACAGATTACCTTTGTTGTTACAGTGTGCGATTAATTAGCTCTTTACATGTATGTAATTACTGCCTTATTATATTAACAGATATTGTGATACCTATTCATATTCCAATTTCGTAAATAAATGGCTGTGTCGGAAATAAGAGTGGAACTGAATTGTCTTTTCAATATTATAACATAAGGTTTTTAAACTTTAAAAAGTTTTTTGGAACTTACAAATATCTTCACACACAAATTCTTTTTTTCTTTTCTGCGAATACTTTGATCTTAATTATCTCGAAGACAACTTTGACTTTTGTGTATTTACGTTCGTAAATTGTTTGTGGCGTCTTTTTTAAAACTGATTATGCACTCTTCTCCTCTCTACTTTTTGGCTGTGCGGGGAGGCTGTGTCTTCTGGGTGTGGCCATTCCTCGGTAAGACAAAAAAGAAGTGATTAGGTTTTTCCATGTTAGCAGGAAAATTAAAACACTTCAATTACTCTTACACAAGAAATAGCTAGGATTTCTCTTCCAGAACAAATTCTTGTGATGAATAAAGAAACGGCTATCATAATAACTAGCTAGCTCTGTCATTGTTAAAACCGGTTTGAAAGTCCACAAAATACCTGGCAAATATAAAATTCAATAAAGTAAAATGAATAAGTTATTTAGTTAAAAACTTATTTATTTTAATTTATTGAATAATAGCCTATTTTCGTAGGGAATAGGACGAACTGTTTTATTGAAGCTTGAATCAATCATTTAATTGCATTTGCATTGCGCTTGAATCACAAACCCCCACTTCCCTCTATACTGTTCATTGCATTTTCCAAAAGCCTCCCTATGATGTAAAGTGTATGTTGACATACAAAATCAACTGAGGCAGGGGATCTTTAGCTTCTCATGGTTTATATGTTTGAGTGCTAATGCATGCAACATTGTTGAGCTGATGGGTGGGTTGGAGCCAATTCACCAAGACAGCTTTTAGTTGTTTGTACATATGAGGACCTGCTGGGGCAAATGTGAGGTTGGTGCACGTTAGAAACTGGTTTAAACCCCCAGTGGCAAAACAATACACTGACTGTATCATGTTCATATTTCGTTAAATGTTTGTGGTGCCTATTTTGGGACTGGTTATTGTATTACTCACGCTCTCTTTTCCTCTCTACTTTTTGGCTGTGTGGAGAGGCTTAGTCTTTTGGATGTGGTCATTCCTGATATGCATATAACACTTTTTTCTATCGCAATTCTACAAGTAATTTTACAATATATTGGTTTAATTATTGAGCGAGTAACGCATACAGAAGAAATATATTTCCGATATATCGCAATGGGATTGTAATGGTAATGTTATTTATGGAAAACCTTAAAATCATAGTTAGGCTATGCTAATTTCTGATGATGCGTTCATCAGAGTCATAAACAGTTATGTCATGAAAAACAGATAATCTACGGTGTAATACATGCTCGGCTGTTGACCATTTGCTTTACTTTTAATATTCGGTCGAATCCATTAAAACCGAAAATAGAGTTATGTTATGCCAGGTAATGTTCTGTATATTTTAATTACAATATAAAGCAGTCAGAAAGCAATCTCGCACGAACCCATTAAGGAAATCGTGGTCGTAGTTTGATCAGTGAAAATGAAATCGACCAACGACACAGTAAAAGTATGCCTTTCATTAGAAAGATTTGGACACAACTGCTGATGAATAAAATAGACTATATTCCTGTCATAAAGCCCTTATTAATAATTATAGATCATATAGCTTACTTTATCAACCGTACTAGTAATAATAATCTTTTATCCGTTGTAAATTTCTTTTTTTTTTCAGGCCCATTTACGGGTGACCTCATTTATTCATTATCATGACATAAGAATACAATCTCAATATTATGTATAGCTCGTCAAAAACATTTACATGATGTATTTCAAAAAGACGGACACGTGTACATAATATTCAAGACTTAAGATTCATTCATTCATTCATTCATTCATTCACTCACTCACTCACTCACTCACTCACTCACTCTCTCACTCACTCACTCCATTTTAAATTCCGATTAGTTGATTACTGTCGATATGGTCAAAACAGAACACCTCAAAGCTGAATGCAGTTCAGATTACAGAAAAAAAACTGTGAACATTAGTGTTCTAATGGCAAAAGTAAGTATACTGAACACAAAATAAAAGCTTGACAAAATAACATGGAAAACTCCTATTACATAATGATGCCTGTGAATGAAAATATGTGGAGGAATTTGATCACCAATATGTTGGAAGTTGACGGTTTAGTAAACTATCGGTACAAAACAGATATTTGGTTACGGGAAATTAACAGTTGGATTTTGATTTTCCTTTAATTGAATGGGAGGTGTTTTGCAAAAAAGGATGTTTAAAGAAAATGTATCTTATTTCTGTGCATCAGTGGACTTTAAGTATTGCATTTTTCCTTCTGTGCATGCCACAAACTTCTAAATTTGACAAGCAAATAATCTGTTTGGCTTTTATGTAAATAAAGTAATCATTATTTAGGAAAGATGAAATAGTCTAGACCTCTGTGAAAAATACTTACATTCATTCCGCGTTATCAAATGCCAAGCGTCATTGAACAAAAGTTTCTTGTGTTATTTTGTCAAGTTTTTAATTTGGCTCGGTATATAAAACCAATGTAAATTGATGTCGTCTATTTTCGATAAGCGAGGAACCAAATCCTATCTAAACCACATGTGTTTACCACTGTCATAACATTTCAATTTTAAAGATCCTCATCTGAAAATGTCGATTTCTTTTATCAACGTTGAATGAATGATCATGATTTCAGACAGTTTTGATAAACTAATGCTCAGAAAACACGCGCTGCACGTATAATTGATGTGTTGCATCATAGATTAAAATTAATTTCAAGAAACTTGAAGCCACAATATAGCACAGTTAAAGAAATATACGGTGATATGAGTTCCTCCATGCTATAATATAAACATAAAATTGCAACTACAGTTTATTTGGTTTTTTTATAGATAAATTGCTTCGATATGCGAATGATCAAATATTTTAAATTCGACATGGTTCTGTCAGAGTTTTGTAAGCTGGCACATTTATGACCTTCATTTGAAATAACTGCTTTTCGATCTCACCGTGAACACATTACTTGTGTTTGTAAATACTAGAAATTCTAAGCAATACTTCGTCGCCTTAATGGTATAATTCCTTCTTATGTAAATGGTACTTAAAGGTAAAATAAGCTTATCAGGAATTGTCACATCCGGCAAACACAGCCTCCCCACACAGTCAAAACGTAGAGAAGAGTGCATGGAAATGCAATGATTAGTTTCAAAATAGACGCCAAAAACAATTAAGCCGAGGGGTTACAGCCTTGGAACGGTCAGTGGCAAAGAACGCCACTAGGGGGTTTAACCAGGTTTAAGGGAGTACCGACCTCACATATGCCCCATAGGTTTTAATATGAACAAACAAGAACAAGTTGTCTTGGTGAAATAACTCCAAACCACCCATCCACTAGACAATGTTGCATGCAAAAGCACGCATAAATATAAAAGCTTATAGCCTGTTTTGCTAAGGTGACGACTCACTTTATAGTGATTTTCGTATTCTCCACTGTTTATATTCTCCAGGTAACTGGGTTTTTTTTCAAAACCTATTTATATCTGTGCACTTACATGGTAAATAAAATAAATCAATCTCAGTGTGTTTACAATTTAAGTAAAATATTTAGGTACCGTAATTCTATACTGTGTTCTTGTTTACTGTCATTGAAAATACAACACGACAAGTCATGTTCTAGTTCATTAGAAATGAAATCGAACATTGAAACGGTTTAAGTATGCCTTCCATAAGAAAAGTTTGGAAAAGACTGATGATGAATAAAGTACACTACAGTTGAACCTGCCTTAGCAGCCACCTGCATTCATCACCAACTGTCTGAAACAGCCAGTTTAAATATGTCCTTAATTGAAATTTTGTTCAAATTTTTACCTGTCTCAAACAGCCACCTGTGTTAAACAGCTACTTTTTGTCACTCCCTTGGGTGACTGCTTACTAGGTTTGAATGTATATTTCTGTTATAAATCCCTTTTCCTAATTAAAGATCATATGGCTGACTCTGACAATTGAACGTTTCTAGTAATAATAATCGCTAATCCATTTCAAATTCCGATCAGTTCAATTCTGTTGGTTTGGTCAGAATAGGAAAACGAATCAAGCTGAATGCAGTTTAGACAACAGAAAAAACAGTGGTCATTAGTGATTCAATGGCAAAAGTAGGTTTACTGGGCCAAAATGAAAACATGACAGAATAACATGGGACACTCCTATAACATTAATGATTCCAGTGAATGCAAATACCTGGATGAATTCGATCACTATTCAGTTCAGCTTGGAAGTTGTCAGTTTGGTATCTATTGTTTAAAAAAGGAAAAAGGAAAATAGAATATTTGGTTATGGAAAATTAACAGTTGGATTTTGTTTCTTCTTTAATTAAAAGTGAGGTATTTGCAGAAAATGACATTTAAGTAACTGTATCTTATATCTGTAACAATGTGACACTGGGAGTTTTGACCAGGTTCTAGGGAGCACCAATCTCACACTTGCCCCCAAAAGGTTCTTATATGAACAAACAAGTACAAGTTGTCTTGGTGAAATAACTTCAACCCACCCACCCGCTCGACAATGTTGTATGCAAAAGCACACAAACATATAAAACTATGAAGCTTACAGCATTGTAAAGCCGTTTTGTGCTAAGGTGACGACTTACTTTATAGTGATTTTTGTATCTTCGAGGGTTCTATATTCTCCTGGTAACATTTGTTTTCAAAAGCTATTTATATCTTTGCACTTTTATGGTAAATAATAAATCAATCTCAGTATGTTTATCATTTAAGTATAATATTTTTTGTAAGGTGATTCTATATTTTGTTCTTGTTTACTCTCATTGAAAATATTCGAATTTGTATTCGATTCACAAAAACAGACATAATCTTTTTATAAAATAACACAACAGTTTTTAAATTGAATGATGTTCCTGAAACATGACTAAAATATTTGCAAAAGAAGTAAAAATATTTGTAAACATTGTTTCATCAATGGTAGACCCCTGTCAACCCCTTTTTATACAAAGGCCTCAAGAATATGTAACACTCATTTGAAAAAGCTCAATCTGACATGGTTTCATTACTAAACATTTTCTTATGCAAATAGTGTTACATTTTCAGAAGATATCAATGCAAATGATTCTGTAACACGGTGTCATCGATACGTAGTTTTGAATAAACTATTCACCCTTATTAGCTTAGTACCTCGAGAACACTGACATTAGCTACAATCACATGTCCAAAATCTCCAAGGATTCTCTTCTTCGTTAATTGTGGAGTTTTATTTGAAATTGATATTCGTAAAAACACATGCTCTCTTCTCCTTTCTACTTTTCGTCTGCGTGGGGAGGTTGTAGTTTTTGAGTGTGGCGATTTCTGATATGCATATTTCACTTTAAAAAAAACTCTTCCAAGAATAACATAAATAATGCTCGTATTAAATTGTACCAATTTTTCATTCGTAATACTCTGATATTGCAAAAGTATTAGAAGCCTTGCTGGAAATGTTACCAAGTTCATTTGTATAACTTTGATATGAGTTGAACACAACATCATATTTGTAACATGAATGTGGACTTTTTATGTATTAGTTTTATTCTAACTAAAAAGAATTCAGTACTAGATTAGTAAGTGTAAGTGAATTATAAAGTAAATAGTATTGGGTTATCATAATGTACAAAAGACAAGTATGGCATTTATAAAAATAAAATGAAAAATGACAGTTAAAACATCTTTTTTTATGTAACGCTATAGGCTAGCATCGATTATAAATGAAAAAGGGGTTTTTCGTCAAAGGTATTTGTATTTGTTTCTATATTATTATAAGAATCTTTATAATATGCTGTTCGGTGTTTTTAAGAACAGTTCATTTTTATGTTTAACGCAGATGACATGTTTAAAATATTTCTAGCTTTCTACGCATGAATTACAAAATGTGTAGAAATTGACATCAAAGCACTGTTTATAGCTCTGGGTTTGGAAAAAATCAATATGCAGCATTTTTCTCGTGTTCCTTACAGCGCATTACATATAGGAATAATAAAAGTAGAACATAGATGGCAATACACTGATTAGATATAGAATTATGAAATATTTCGATTAGGTCAAACATTTCAGTTCTTGTAAAGAATAACTGTATATTATAAATTACGAATAGACACAGGTAAGTAAACTGACAATAAATCAAGTGTATGTTAAAGAAAACGGAAAAAAATGCAAATCGGTAAACATTCTAATGGTTAAGACTGAATCAGATTTTAAAGGCATTGCATACCATTCTTAACACTTTTCAATGTTGCATAAATTTCTGATTTTCTTTCATTGCAGGCCAATGTTTTCTGGCATATATATCCAGTTAGGACTGCAAACTACCTTAACAGCTTTGAATAATAATACCAAAATTCCAGGTTTGTACAGAGCGAAAAATCGACGGACAGTGGTCAAACCAATTCGCTCAGTACTTAAAAAAAGAAATAACTCACCCTTTGAATTATAATTCCATTGTCTTGTATTCTTGCATATTCCACCTACACCTTTATTATGTCATATGTTTATAATAAATATAGACATATTGTTATCACTTAGATTCCAATTTTAATTGAGAGTTTCTTTCAAAATCCTTTCATATATCACTTCTGTACTACAAAAACATTTGAGAGAAAACAGTACTCAATCAAAGTAAATATTTGGGCTTTGGTAAGCGCATGCGGTATATATACCAAACATCATAGGGAAAGTTCTTTTCCTGTTAATAGAACAGATGCATTGAAAGGGATGCTGGTAACAGTAATATATATCCCATCAAATTTAGACAAGGTGATCGTCCGGTCGTCGAATCATCATGGATAATACGTTTGTGATGAAAGGTTGCTTTCGCTGATTTCGATGCGATCATGATTACCTAGAATGAAAACTATGAGACATAAATATGCAGATTCAATAATATTATCATCGAACAAGCTTTCCTCGAAGCATGTTATATTAAAAAATAACAGCGTCATCTGTTATAGATCAGTGCATAAAGGAAAATTTATGTTAACATGAGCTTGAACATCACTCTGCCATGATAAAACTTTCAAATTATAATTCAAAGCAGCAAGAATTTTACCACATCAATACATATAAGAATTTAAGAAGTACAATAGTTCTATCCACTGTATTACGATATTAAACATTCTTTATGGGATTTTATTTAATTTTGAAATGTTCCGCTTCTGTAGAAAATGTCCAAACGTTAGCTCCAGGAAATCGGGGAAGTTATTGTCATATTCTATTTCAGGTAGTAATAACGCAACTAAAATATGAGATTTTATGAAAGGTCGCATAGCTCTAAATTAAACATCTTTCGAAATATATCGTTAGTTGTGTAAAATACATGGATCACGTTTTTGTGGAAAAGAACATGTTTTAGTTTGTCAAAACAAATCAATGATGGTAAAAAGTGATTTTAGAAATTGCCTGCAACCTGGTAATAACAAATTGATGCTAACAAAGCAAACATGGCTGCCGTTGAAGATACGTTTAAACTAAGTAGTAGGTGCACATTAAAAGGCATTGCTGATGTAGTTGGTATCTCGGCGGAAATGATTTTAATACTCGATGAAAGTGTTGAAATTTATAAATGTTTGCGCTTGATTGGTACCGCATCTCTTTATTGAAGAATAAATGAACAACCGTGTTAACATGACTTTTTAAAAGTAAAAAAATGCATAATATAAGTATGACAAATTGTATATTGATTATATACTGCCTTGGGTATGATCAAAAAGCAAAACCGCCTCTGTTTCGCGGCAACAGCTTCTTATTTAATGTAGCGAAAAAGCGAAGTGACTGCATAATTATTCGTAATGGGATTTTCATTCTTGAATGTAACAGACAAGTGAAGAAATTCTGCCATTGAGCAAGGATGAAACAGACTCCGGCTCTCTTGTTTCTTCGTGTCACAGCTATAATACAAACCCATATAATTAGTTAACATTTTTGAATTTTGTGTTGTTCCTTGTCCAATGTTATAAAACTGAGCATGGAAACCACTCTCAAATCTCAAGCATCAGATGCTTGAGATTTGAGACTGGTTTCCAATCTCAGTTTTATAACCTTCAGTCCTTTTGTCCAATTCTAGTTCATTGGTCCATGTTAATCCGCAATATTCTCAATAACAAATAGCAATCTGAAAGATCATCAGTTGTCCGAGCAGTTTATTATTAAGATAAAAATTTATAGTATTGTTTGAAAATATCATTTACTATATGAGATGATTCTTAATATCATGCAAGATATTTACACTGATAAATGCTTTTTTCACAAACCTCTTTTTAAATTGCGAGAAAAATTGCTTAAAGTTGACTTTTTGTTGATTTTGCATCATTAAATTTGTATTGAACTTGTTTGCCTATAGTGTTGTTTGACAATTATTGGCAAAGTTTAAAAAAAAGAAACTAAATGAGTATTACATGAATTAAAAGAAGAGGCACCGCATGCAATGAAATCTAAGGTATTTTTAAAATTAAAAAAAAACTGTTGTTTTTGAATGTTTTAAATTGTCGCTGTATACATCTATTTAATATGATCAGTTTTCCAGACATTCTATAACATAAAACATTTAAAACAATGCCGTAAATTACAACATCGAATTCACTGCTAAACTAATTTTTAAACGTAGCATATATCTTAATATCAGATATGAAAAGATCATAGTTGACTATTTTTTTCTCGTTAAGGGGAAACCTATTATTTTATCTATTTATCTGGGGACCCTACGCCGCTGAACATGGAATTGTATGAATCTAAAAATACCGCATTTAAGGTTCCATGTTCACCTCCATATGCATACCATCGTTTGGGATGGATCAAAATTGTACTATTTATTGGTAAATATTGAGTTACACTCAGCCCGGGGCTAGGCGGCGCGGGCAGGAATATGCATTTCCATTATTGCCCATGAACAGGCTTAATCAAACCGTGTCTGCAATATTTTTATATTTGTCGTGTTCGGTGGCTTTCAAAGTTCCATTTTCATCTATTTTGATACTCATCTTGCAGGTGTTATATCAGAAAATAATGAGCCGATGACTGAATCCACGTACACACCTAAGATACCTATTGTCCAGCTGCGATATATTCAGAAGACCTGCCCTCATGCTATCTGTAATCTTAAGATACCTATTGTCCAGCTGCGATATATTCAGTAGACCTGCCCTCATGCTATCTGTAATCCTAAGATACCTATTGTCCAGCTGCGATATATTCAGTAGACCTGCCCTCATGCTATTTGTAATCCTAATTAAGATACCTATTGTCCAGCTGCGATATATTCAGTTGACCTGCCCTCTTGCTATCTGTAATCCTAAGATACCTATTGTCCAGCTGCGATATATTCAGTAGACCTGCCCTTATGCTATCTGTAATCCTAAGATACCTATTGTCCAGCTGCGATATATTCAGAAGACCTGCCCTCATGCTATCTGTAATCCTAAGATACCTATTGTCCAGCTGCGATATATTCAGTAGACCTGCCCTCATGCTATCTGTAATCCTAAAATACCTATTGTCCAGCTGCGATATATTCAGTAGACCTGCCCTCATGCTATCTGTAATCACATATATGTCATAAATGAAAATGTGACTGTGGAAGAAATATTGACCGTCTGTAGCTAAAAGCAAAAGGTTGAATTGGTTTTGTCAAATAAATCATGCAGAATGCGATATAAATCAGCGATGTTGCAACAGCATCAAGTATTATATATTGAGCAATCTGGTGCATTACATCATTGATCTTTCACTGTCTGCTGACATCATGGGACGGTTCAAACAATATATCTTTTTTGACAATTACATTGACAATAAATAAAAGCATTCAAAACGGGATGGAGTGAAGACCATCGAGATTTCAGCGAGATTTGTCATTTTTGAAAGGGCGTCATTAAAGACAGAACATAGATTAGATCAGCTATCAAAGAGTATCATCTTAACTGATTTTGTAAAACTGATGCGCTGATTAGTTACTTCACGTAATTGAATGCAGGCTTTTTTTTATAAGAGAATCTACGTCGTTGATAGTCGCTTGTAAGGCAACACCAACACTTTGATGTACGGCTGCTGTTAAAATTGCATGTTGCGTGTACGTAATTGGTTCTCGGTCACTTGAGCAATGTCATAGATACAGAACTACCGCATGAGATTTTTAAGAAAGGTCTAAATTAAAAAGGGACATGCAAATACATTGGACCTGTTGAAAATGAAGCAGTCATAAAGAGTTTGTGTAAAACCAAAGACATAGACCATTTGCATATAACTTTAAAGAAAATAGTTAGCGGAAAGGGGTATAACTGTGTTTTTAAATGTAGATGAACAGCGAACTTTGCGAGCAACCGAACTCGACAAATATGAAAATATTGCAGGCTCGCTTTTATTTAGCCTGTTGATGGGCAGTAATGGAAATGAATATTATAATCCACGCCCCCTAGTCCCGAGATGAGCACAACTCAATATTTACATCAGTATTAGTACATTTTTTCCATCCTAAACGATGGTATACATATGGCGGTGAACATGAAACTTTCAACGCCGCAAGTTCAGGTAAGCACCATTCCATTATTTGTGGCATATTGTTCCCAGAGAATTGGTTTGCCTTAAACGAGTAAACAATGGGCAAAACAAAATAAAATTAATAATTTGTCCGGCTTCATATACATGTAGAGGTTTTCAGCGAAAGATAAGTGCCAGCGGTTTCAGCTTCATATAGAGGTTTTCAGCGAAAGATAAGTACCAGCGATTGGTTTCTGGCCTCAATCTTTGTGGGTACCAAATATTATGCTGAAGAGGGGGATTTCAACGTATTTTTATGTTTGCTAGAATATGTGGTTTTTTATTGTTGTTGAATTATGTAATGGGTGTTCAATAATAACATTTTATGTTTTCGTATAAAAATTTTTTTAGATGGCTAAGACGCGATTCTATGTATGTTCAGTCAGTTAATTCATCGTAGTGGTTTCCGCTGATAACTTTGAACCGACCCCACTGCGACGGTTGCGTTCAATACGCTTAGCATGCAGGCTTATTAAGCTAAAGTTATGTTATTCAATTATAAGTTTATACAATTGTGACTTGGAAAAAAGTGATACATGTCTTCATTTCTCCATTTCCATTTAATGTCGTCCATGTATAACATAATATGTTTATGTTAAATTTTTCTTGTTAAAACAATGTACCATACTGAAAGAAAATGTACCCGATTCAAAGTTAATATATTTGAGTTTAAACTTCATTCGTTTACAGTTATGTAGTAAAATAAATTTTATTAGAAGCGAGATATCAGATTATTGACGAATGTATGGTACATTATCTATTTTAGAAATATTTTGACTCGGAGTATACTTCTAGAAAGTCCCTTTGCTGTTAAGTAATTGTAATGTTTCAACTAAGCCAAATAACAAAGATGACGATTTTAAGATTGTTGTTGTTGTTTTATAAAACACAGCTACTGGAAAATCTAATATGGACATCAAATTAATTATAGTATAAACTTTAAAATGGACAGGATGCTTTAGATGTTCAAGTATTGACACTATGCGATTACTTTTATGTTTATTTCGTTCAAGTTGAGCAAGCCATTAAGTTTTTACCCTTTGCTCTTTCGGTTAATGTGTTCGAAGTCATAAGCTATCTGTGTTCTGTGTAATTCTGTATATAACTTTGTCGAGTTTGAGTTTGTTGGAATGAATTTACTTGACCGCCATTCACTTAATTCAGATTTAAATTACATAGAGTCAGTACAGTTATCAGTTAAATAACCCGTTACCGATGTCATGCAGTGATGGTTACGTATATCACGGCTATTTGATCAACCTCTTTTTGTGGTTGTCACGGCTAGGTCAGTTAGTTGCGTCGCCGGAATTGCAGGGCTAGGCGCTGTCGCCGTAACGGTGCGGTTTCGCTCCCAGCTAGAGGCTCTATCATTTTATATTTCATTACAATGAACCGGTTAACAAAGTACTTCAAAACAAATAAATAACACCCTTTAAAAATGTATTTTATATTATTGTATAATTTTGCAAAATCCAGTATTCACTGTTAATACCCATATAATACAATTTATTTTTACGAGTTTTTTTTTTGCATTTTTATATTTATCCCTTCTGTACAACAATAAGTTTTGAGAGAAACAATAATGCACTCAAAGTAAATATTTGGGATTTGGTTAGCACATATGGTAAATATACTATACATCAAAAGGAAATTACTGATCTTATTATCACAAGAGATATATTGAAACGGGTGCAGATAACAATTATGTCTATCTTACCATACTAAGACGAGTTCTTTGTCTCGTCGTCGAACCCTGGACAGGGGGTTACAAAACTTAGATTTATAGCCAATCTCAATTCTAAGCATCTGATTGGACCAGTCGCCATTTCAGCCAGTCAGATCCTTGAGATTTGAGACTGGTTTCCATTCTCAATTTTATCATCTATGGGCCTGGACAAAAGTTTGCTTCCGCCAATTTCAATTTCAACTTGATTACCTGGTCCAGGAGTAAAAATTTTAAACATAAATATGCTCATACATTAAAGTTGTTATTTGGCAAGCTATCGTCGAAGCATGTTCCATGAATAGAATGCACCTGTTGTATTCCGTAAACGTAAGCAACAAACGTTGTTGTTGCTTTCAAAATTTAGGTGCTAGAGTCTGGCTAATATTTATTGTAAATTGAAAGTCTTTAAGTTAGATTAATATTCATCAAATGTGTGTATATTGATTTTTTGTTGTTTTTATTATTATTATAAGATTTATTATTTGCATATTGTTGTCATAACAAAAACAGAAGATTTGTTTTTTAAATTTTTGTTAAATAATGGTAATAATAAGATACCTGACGAAGACTGAAAAAGTCGAAACGCGCAGTATACATATTTTCAAAATCCATGTGTTGTTTTTCCATTCAACTATTTTTATTTGTATAATGTTTTGAAATCGTTCAGTTCATAAACATTCTACACGTTATTTTCTTTTTACTCATATATATTATCTTGTTTTTAAATCAGCGTTTCCATTGATTTTAAATTTTTGTTGCTGTTTTGAATGAAAATTTTTCGTTCCGTTTCCGAATGTTCATTTTTAGACATTGATCATTTGAAAATGAAGCTCATTTCTTGTAAACGTCTTTTCGTTGATTAAAATGATAATGTTTTTTTATTTCTCACTTAAGATTTACTATCATGTTCAAAGGTTTCCTTTGAATCTATTTACATATTGTTGTCATACCAATGTTTGTCAAAATAGTAGATTTTTTTGTAAAATTGTGGATATACCATAATGGTGGTAATAAGAACGTCGTATGTATTATTAATATGTGTCTACCTACAAAACAAACCACAGCTTTCTTACATTTTTCATTGTTGATAGTTTGTAGTTCCTTAGATTTTTCTAGAGCATGGTAAGATCTTAAAGTTAATATTTCTTTATTGTTTAATCTATTAAAGTGTTAAACTGTTGCTTTTTGAAACAGCCAACTTTCTAAGCCTAGAAAGTTTTAACAAGCTGTGAATACATATTGTTGTTGTTGTTTTTAAATTGATCTTTATACCAAGGTCACCTGACTCGATTTTCATCGTGATCGTTTAATTCTGGCTGGTCCATTTATCCAAAGATATTTATAATTATTGCAGATATTGAAATGTGCTTAAAGAACGAATGGTTTGTTAGGAAGTGAAATGAATAAATGAAATAATCTTGATAAAACTAGAAATTTAACGAGAGTAATTTTCCTAAATTATTTTTAGATTTCTCTTCGACAAAGTATTTAAAGTTTCATAACATTTACTTTCAATTTCGTTGCATTGCTATTGTTCCATGTTATTGACTCATTGGCCAAGTATTTTTAATTGTTATTTTTGTCCAGTCAACCGCTATGTCTCTGATATTTGCGTATCATCGGCATAATATGTTACTTAAGAATTAATTTTTGTTCGTTGTTGTGAAATTAGATTCCTTTAATAAAATTAATGTATTGTTTCTGGTCATATCATAACATCCAGTATTTCTGCAAGGAGAATAAAAATATACGGCGAAATCAGATCACCTTGTCTGCAACCACTTAATAAGTTGAAAAAAAATGAAATTAACTATTTTGTAAAATGCCATATTTTGAAACAGGGTTATCCAATGCTTAAATAAGTTACCGAATTTATAAAAAAAAATTAGAACCTCATGAAAAAACTTCCATAAAATGGAATCAAACGCCGGTTTAAAATCAATTAATAACAAGTGTGCTTCTTTATTTTAGAGCCCACATTCAAATACATACAAGTATACAACACGTAAATTCTCGATAATAAATTTCACGGCTATACATCACCTTTGATCATAATGAATAATTTCATTTCAGTTTTTTGAAATCAGTTTGCAATTACAGATGAGGGAAGTGTATAATTATAATTCGCCATTTCTCTTAAAGAAACGACACGGTTTAAACAACCTTCGTAAAAAAAGTGAAATATGCATATCAGAAATAGCCAGAAATGTTCTTATGCAAACTGTTTTGCATTTAGATTGATGCTATGTTATATTATGATTTTAAAGATATTTAGTAAAAACATATCCCGCCTGATAGAAGCCTTGCCGTTTTGCGGCTTAAACATCTGTCTTTGACGGACAGATGCTGGTCACAACAGCCCACAATGAACCTCTGGCTCAGATGTTCTAAAATTATTTTTGGAACACAAGAAATGAGTGGTGCTTATCCAAATAGGACAGTGACCTGTCTGGAGGTCACATAAGCAATTGAATAAAGAACGGTTTATAGAGTGCTTAGAGTGTAACGGTGTTTATGATCAACTCATTAAAGTGTTTTCAAAGAAATTAAGTGCCTTCACAGAAATCGTATAGACAGTGCAATCACAAAACAGATGCATTGAATGTTCTGTGGATAAGGTTTTAATGTCATTATGTTACTTAACGTTTTTCGTGAAAGCATCCATTTGAATGAGCACTCCTCTGCACTCTGCAAAAACATAACGAGCCTATCTGTCAGTCTCAAAGCGCGAACCACATTTAAATAACATGTTAAGCTATAGTTATAGTTGATACCACATGATACCTTATTTATATTCTATAACTTGTTCGCTTGCAAGTGATATTGCCTCAGTTCGAGAGCGAATTCGTCGTACCGTACGGCAACAGCGCCTAGTCTTGCAAATCCGATTACGCTACCGACTTAGACGGCCGGAACAACCCCCATAAATGTTGATCGAATAATCCTGGCAAACGTAATCATCACTACCTGACATCGGTAACCGATTATTTCAAGGTGATAACATTCAGGAAATCGTTTTTCGAATCGTATTTATCGTCTTCCTCTTATTGGCCCCAATGTCTATTTAAGCCTTTTACAGCTATGTATATTTCACACTTTGTTTTTTATGCCCCCGATTCACAGAATTGTTTGTAACCAAGATAAGTTGTGCATATCGTCAGGAGTTTCCACTCGGACTATTTTTGCCAGTGTTAATGACTCTCAGTCATTTATACTATAACTTCTATATAAAAGCCTTGTCCATGCTTCATCTCGAAAACCTCTTGGAGGATTTCATTGAAATGTCACAGGAATGTTTGTTACCTAGTCTTGTTGTGCATGTCTTCAGGAATTTCCGCTTGGATTACTTTTAGCAGAGTTATGGGCCCTTTCTCATTTGGTTTGCTTAACATCTATACTTAGTGCGGGATTAACATCAAACTTCAAATATGTGTTCCTTATCATCACTTACATTATTCCTTAACATCACCAACATCATACATTTTGTAATAGTAAAGTCCATAACTTTAATTATCATTTTTCCGGGGTAATCTCCCCTTTAATCTTAGAATTTTCCTTTAAATGTAATATTTTACTATAACTTGTTAATTACTCGAGATATTTACTTAGACTTTCAACAATAATCCTTTTCATCTGTCACATTCTATCAGTGTGCTTCATCTCTTTCACAGGCATATTTTTATTACATATGTATACCATTGATTTCAAAGCTGCATTTCGGGTGGCATATATCAATTTTCTGTGACAGCTCTTGTTATTGTTATGATGATGTGTCTTAACAATAAGTAATCATTTTATGTTGCATAAGATTCTGTATATTCTGTATATATAAATAACTTGATTTAGCACATATAGATGATTTACTATTCCTTAACTTGGATATTTACTGTAAACATTCTTCTTATTCATAGGGTGTAGACTGTGGAAATTTTACTCTCTCAGTTCAGCCTGTTCAGGTTAAAAGCTTCTGCTTTGTAAAATTAGTTCAAAAATTTCAAATTCTGTGAGACATGAAGTTCTCGGCAGCATTATAAAAACACTGAACTGTGTCTAAAACATGTAAGTCACATGTTTTACTTCATAACTAAGATATCATATTTTTAAGTTCACTTAAAATGAAAAAAAAATGTAAAAGTTAGTTTAGATGGAACAGTATTCGTAACTCAGACATTTTGAAACTTAATACTCTCAAAGTAGGCCGACTGGTTGCATATAGATGGTAATGTTGACGGTCTGTTTTATCTCTCCCTTCATTAAATGGGGTACGTTACGGGAAAATATACCTTCGGTCATTTTAGTGATATTTTAGTTTTTACTAAATTTAGAAAGAACTTACAAATATAAACCAATTTCTTATTACTAAAATGTTATTTTATTTCACATTTTTACAATAAAATGGTATTTTTTACCGCGAAACGCATAATAAATAATGTCGTCTGCTCAACTTTATGACGTCATTTCAAAGATTGACGTCAACTGTATGAAGGTACCTTTTCCCGTGACGCGCCCCAAATCTTAATGTTTTTTTTTTCAAAGGCATGTACGGAATATAATAGAAATGTCATACAAAGAAGCCCTTGTTATAAAAGAGTGAAATATGCATATCAAGATTGCCATACCTAGAAAACACAGCATCCCCACGCAGACAAAAAGTGAAGAGGAAACGAGAGCATGGGTTGTTCCAATGATCAATTTAAAATGTGACACCACAAATAATAAACGAAAAAGAGAACCATAAAGGTAACCACTTTGGAACGGTCAGTGGCAAAATGGCAAAAGAATTTTTGCCACTGGTGTTTAACCAGATTCTAGGATGCACAAACATCACACTTGTTCAAACAGGTTCTCATATGAACAAACAAGTAATAATTATCTTGGTGAATTAGCTCAAAACCACACATCAACTCGACATTGTGGAAGTCGTACATAAATATGGTTAGGTACACAATTCCAAATTACATGCGCACGTGCATCTCCTATATAACCAATTTCCTATACATGACAATTACAGCCGGAAAATAAAATTTGGTACACAATTCCATACTACATGCACAGTTACAGTCTGAAAATATATTTGGTACACAATTTCATGCACTACATGCGCATCTCCCAGACAGCCATTTTCCTTTACATTACAATTACAGCCTGAAAATAAGATTTGGTACACAATTCCATACTACAAGCACATGCACATCTCCTAGACAGCCAATATCTTTTACAGTACAATTACAGCCTGAACACTATCATGCCGCGGATTATTTGTTTCCTATGATTTAAATAAGAGTTCACCTTTTGGTCATAAGAAGTGGTCTTTCCTAAAATATGACCAAAGAACATTCTACTGTAAAAGTATATCTGTCACTAGCATTCAAATTTATCAGTTTTACTTAATGATTATATACAGCAAACACATTTATTGTTAAATTAACTAAATATAAATTAAATGAAATTAACGCATAAGACCTACATGTTATAGTTTTAAGAAAGAGGATAAATGTCACAGTATTGTGTTGTACTATTGGCAGGTGGTATTTCAGAAATTAAGGTGTTAATATCTATTGTGCAGCTACGAATGCACACATGTGCAATGTAATTAAATCGTAGTTAATTGAAAAAATAACTGAGACTACTATATTAAACCTCTTAAAATGCTTAAAGTAAATCATTAAACGCCTTTTGTTAAGTACAACACACAGGGTATAAATCAGTTGCAGCCACAATCAAGTAATTAAATTCAAACTGAAATTTATAACAACGTTTGGAAAAGTTGCATCATTGATTAGACCATGTCAGCAGATAATATAGGTTACTTTAAACAATACATTTAAAAAAAATAACAACTACAATACGTTAGAGGCATTCAAAACTGAATAGATTGAGGACATTCAAAATAGAATGTAGACTAGATATTTTTTAAAATTATGTCATATTAAAATGAAACAAATAAGCACTTGTATCCTTGTAGTAAACAATCTAAAATTAACTGTCTATATGAAAAACAAGTTAACAGGCATAAATATCTGCTAAAAGGATGGTTAGCGTAAAGTGATGTAAGTAAGTAGAGTATCGACGTTGTTCAATGGTTGTGCTATGTTTACGAAATTTGGGGGCATCGAAAACAGGTACAGCCAGTAATCAAGGTCTCGCTTGAGATTAAAATACAGCGATTTGCCACTGATCGATCGAAGTTGGTAACCTGTCAGGTTGTCCTTTTTGTTATTTGTTTGCGATGTCCGTTATGAAATTAATCATTGTATAAAGCCATGATCTCTTTTCCTTTCTATTTTAGCTGCGTTGGCAGGATGTGTTTTCTGCGTGTGACGATTCCTTATATGTATATTTCAATATATTACTTTTTTTTTAAATCCGGCTTATAGCTATTGGTTTAGCTGTGAGCTCAACTCTGTCTCATATTTGGTTGTTATGGAAACGAGCAGGTTAATGTGAGTCAGAAAATTGCAAATCAGAAAGTAACAGAAAGTAATAGAAAAAGTAACAATGACGTAGTATCCTCGCCCAAAGTGAGTACACTCACCCAAAGTTCTAATTGGTAACTTTTTGTGTATCATTTTTCACAAGAAAAGCATTGAAATAACTCCTTTTTGGGATCAGATGACAACAACAATGTAAGCTTCAATTTTGTAACAGTTGACTTTGGAACAGTTATCATACATTTTGCTAAAATGAATGTCATGCACGAAAAGGTCAAGCAGCCAGAAATTTGTTGTTTTGGTTGTTTTGTTTTAAAAAGACCCATTATAAAGTAGGGAAAACATAAAACCTTATCAATCGGCAGCATTTTTGTTTAAATAAATCTCCTTCAAAGTATCCAATTATAATAACCTCCCTTTCAAGTAAAGACTGTTCTAACTGTGACCCTGTGGTGTAAGTTAATGGTATTGAATTCATTAAAGATTAATTAATCTATTTCGTTATACATTTGGACAACATTAATGCTATTTTACCGTGACATGCATAATAAGCAATGTCGTCTGCTCAACTTTCAGAGGACGCCTAGCAACGACATAAACTGCTCTAGAACACTTATAACAAAATACGGCTTAATTCGTGTTGTTGTTAGTTGTACAAAAAAAACAAATAGATCGTGAAGAAAATTATAGATTGGGTTGAACGGAATTAATGATAACAACTCGTCTTGAAGGCAAATTACCAATTGAATAAAACTGAAAATAAAATGCAATTCTTAATGATAAAATCAATTAAACCCTTTATCTTTACAGAATTTGAACAATAAACAACGAATAAACCAGACAGCAATATAAATTGGTTTCTTTTTGTAGTCACGTCAAGACAGACCAATTGAACTTTCTGTTTAAAGTATTGGTGTAAGTTTACATTTTTCGTACGAATAATAGATTTTAATCAGTGACAGACACGTTTTTCTGTCCTGTATAAGGGGTCTACCTGTGTAGGTCACCTTTTCAATCGGTACAAATGTTCCAAACGGACTTGAGTTGACATACTTATAACAACATGCTCTCTTAACCTCTCTTCTTTTTTTCGCTGCGTGGGGAGGCTGTTTTGTGAGTGTGGCGATTCTTGATATGCATAATTTACCTTTTTATTCAAAGAATTAAATAAAAAAACACGAAAAAACAACAACATTATTTTAAAAGGTGAAAACAACGAATTTAAGAACTCAGAAAATGTCGTTTAACTGTAAACTACGAAATTTATTCCCACGAATATAAATTCATTGACATTATGTTAGACGTAAGATGGTGTGAGTTGGTGGCATATTATCGCTGGAATAAATCCCTGACAGCAATTTTACTTTACATACTAGGCGTTGTTCCTGTACGGGTTCGCTCCCCCGTAAGGGCATTATCATTTTACTTACCGTCGCCACCTAGCAATTAACAAATGTTTGATTAAACCACCGAAGCACTGGTTTGTTGGAGATAAATCGCCAAGACAACTTGTACTTGTTTGTTCGTCTGAGAACCTATTTGGGCAAGTGTGAAAGTAAAAGTTTAAAATCCCCCGTGGCAAATGTTTTTTCGTTAATTGTTTGTGGTGTCTATCTAGAAATTGATCAGTTTATAGCCCATGCTCTCTTTTCTCTTCGACATTTTAGATGTGCATGGAGGATGAGTCTTTTGGGTGTGGTCATTTCTGATATGCATATTTCACTCTTTTGCAAATTAATTAGAGAAAAAGAATGATATTTCTGCATACACGTATGCCTCCTGCATTGAGAGTGGGCGGAGAAGACAATGACATTTCAATTACAGTCTATTTCAAGACGTTGTAGTGAAGGCCGACCATTTTCATGATATTTTTTTTTCTGTCCTTGATGTCATATCGCCTCAGGTTCTAGGTAATGTACTACAAACGTTGAACTTTTCGTAAAATAACATCCATTTGCATCTTACTAATCCAAATTAGTTACCATTATTGTCATTTCCTATTCCCCATTGAGTTGCATTATTCAAATATAGTACACTTCATGAAATGCCCACACAATATTTGCCGTGACATATAAAAGTTCCAAGAAAACACCAAAGGAATCTGGCTGTTTCTATTATCGTATTTCTCTCTTAATTTGACTGATTTCCGATCGTTAATGCAAAAGGGGACAATAACATTCATTCATGCACACATTTTCAATCCTTAATAAAACAAGAAATCGGTGAAATCCAAAACAACAACACAGGCATAACAGGAACCAAAATCATAAACTGAGATCGGAGACCAATGATAAATCTCAAACATCAGATTGGCTGAAAAGGACATTAACTAGGCTATTTTTGTAGTGTAGGGTTGTCTTGAAACACTCAATGATTGTATACTGACTTTCATAACAATACCTCACCTATATGCCTTTATGCCGCCTTATGTCATAAAATAAATACTTCACTTGGTAACAAACATTAGGAATATTTGGACAATATTCATCTTTTATGAATATCAATTAACATTTCATTTTCAAAAGATGTTTTAAAATATTCACTAACACAAACTAGTCAGTACTTTTCAATAAGCAGTTCGTGAATAGATCGTGGACATATAAAACAATTCAAGTTAGATTACCCCATATTCAACAGTACAAGTTATACATGATATAAAAGGTTTAATTTCTTCATGTTTTTTTTTCAATTAGATTGGTTTGCTAATCTCTAATTAAATAACGGACAAGTGTCTGCAACAAAACCAATTCAGAACTGTGCCCAAGGTTATAAAATTGAGCATGGAAACCAGTCTCAAATCTCAAGCATCTGATTGGCTGAAATGGCGACTGGTCGCCATTTCAGCCAATCAGATGCTTGAGATTTGAGACTGGTTTCCAATCTCAGCTTTATAACCTCCAGACCAGGACAAAGAATATTCTAGAACATGGTTGGCCTTTTTTTGTTTCAAACTTCGATCGACCTTAAAGTCGCAAATAAGACATTTAATAACGTTTTCAAAAACATTTCGAAAATATCAACTAGGCCTACAAATTACCAGTTCTTTGATAGCAGTCAGGAATAATGTTAAGACCGCGGATAGTCTGATAGCTGTAAATGAACTTAAAGGCGGCTAAAACTCTTTATATATATAGTGATCTGAGCATTTGGTGACTAATACATAGTATGTCGTTCGTCTTGGTTTGGTTTGGCTCAACACCGATTACAAAATTTGATATTTGAGAAGAATGCGCATATAACAAAAAGTCATTTCATGGAAACCAAATGAGGATAATATTAACACGGCCAATGTGGGCAGTACGCGGTCCAAGTTGATATTACAAGTGTGTGTATGGTGAATGGTGCTCTGTCGTCCTCACAATCAACTTTTTTTATTTCATTTTGTGTATGATAAAACAAGAGGTTGAGCTCGTAAACGCGTTTAACCCTTCACTTCATGGATGCGCCTGTTAACATCTGTGCCATCAGATC
The DNA here is from genome assembly GCA_038501625.1 of Corbicula japonica. Classification (NCBI taxonomy): domain Eukaryota; kingdom Metazoa; phylum Mollusca; class Bivalvia; order Venerida; family Cyrenidae; genus Corbicula; species Corbicula japonica. The sequence goes on from JAZAYU010000010.1 coordinate 10,966,908, forward strand.
TGGATTTACACTTTTTGGTTCGAAATAACCTAATGGATCTGAGGGCTTGACAAAAATGCTTTCATGATCATCTTGTCCAAATTACCAAGATATGAGACATACAAAATGAAACAAATAATATTAGAAGCACGAAAAGCAGATTTAACTTTCAAATAAATGTTAAAAAAATTAATACCAGTTATACACCTATTAAAGAGAATTTAAAGAATAGTGTATGCTTAGTTTTTTCAAGTATTTTTATCAGCTGTTGATATCAACTGAACAAAATATTAATCTAACCTACTATGTCCACTCTGATATACTTATTTGTAAGTAATACGTTCGTAGATTTATATCTGTTTTATGTTGACAATTTGAGATATGATTCTATCTCGATCCTACTTTTTTATCAGTACCTTGATCCCTAGACCCCAGATGCTGTCTGCTTCCTTACATTTATACAAATGGTGTATTGCATAGCGAGAATAAATGGCATTTCCGTCTCCAAATAGACAACTAATTATAGAAATATATGAGTTTACATCTATCATTATGCCGGTGTCTGCTTCCATTCTCATCATTATATTATAAATCGAGTGTAGCGGTGTACCGACTTGGGAATTTCTTTCTGGAAATGATCTATTTTTATAAGGTGAAAATGAGCACACGATAACGTTTTTTTTTTAATGTTTACGTCATTCATTACAAAGTAAATTGTTTATGGCCGTTCATGTCAATTAACACCGTGATAAAAAAAACAATCTAAGTATAGGTGTTAATTGAATTTATTTTGGTCTAGCGCGATGATTTTATTTGTAAGTTAGTCGTTGAAATTTAATTACGTATATACTTATTTATTGAGAGAGTTTTCATTGCAATTCTTTGGAACAAAAAGTAATTTCAATCATTAATCTGAAATATGCTTCTGTCATTTCTATTTTCTAGTTTCCCTAAAGAGTAATTTATTTTAGACGTAATCATTAGAAATTTCACATTTGCAATAGTTTAATCCTGTAACGAATAACGCCGACAGATTTTTTGAAAGCAAACCAACTTGAAGGAAATATGTGTTTAAATGTGTCTATAGAAAAATATTAATGTTTCTCATTAAATGAATATCTTAAATGTGACTTAATTCGGCAGTGGTAAAGCCTAAATGCCGCAAATGGTATCTGTCGTACTTTTAGCGAGGAATTGTGAGGCTGTTTTTCAATTCGTCATAAAAACCGTCAAATTTCGTTTAAATTGCGAACATTTTCACATGGTAAGCACACTAAATTCGTTCTTGGGACTATTTTGTTAGGTTTGGTGTTCTTGAGACTATTTTGTTTGGTTTGGTGTTCTTGGGACTATTTTGTTAGGTTTGAAGTATGCAGTTGGAAGAGCCTTGAAACATTAACGGCCACTATAGTTAGTTATTCCACCGAACAACTATAAGTCGATGTTTCAGCTTTCTGTACATCTGAGTCGTTTAAACCAGCTCATGAGAAATAACACATTATGTACACAAATACGAGGGTAAGGGATCCTTTAAATTAAACGATAGATGAACTTTTTCTTTAAAAAAAAGGAATTAAATGACAACACCATTAAAATCGTCAATCGATCTTGAACGGAGAGGTGGGTGTAGGGATCACTTGCGTTCATACTCAAAACATTCACATAATATGTAAATGAAATCGATGATCACAGTACATGAGTAACTTATTTACAAAAATGTTATCCATTAACCATTTTTCACCGTTCAGAAAAGAAGGGATCACACATTCGATATGAAAATATTTAAAGTTGAAGTGTTGGTAACTTGTATTCGAACAGTCAAAAAACTGTAAAACTCAAAAAAGGAGACACCTTGGTCTAGAGAATAATTCATAATTATCTTGCTGTGATTTTCTATCGATCTTAGTGAAAGGGTCTGTAATTGTGGAGGTGACGACTCTTAAAACCATTTTCAGTCTGTCAGACCCTCATCACCGTGGGTTCGAGTCCACCCTGCGTCGGAATCTATCGTGTGATGAAGTCATCCACCAGAAAAGCAGGAATATGTTTATGTAGGAAGTGGGGCTCTTTTATTTGTAGTTAACCTCGGTCGAAAAGCCGGACGGCCGGTATTACCTAATATTCTAGAAGAGGATAGTTATTCGAAACGATAACCTTCAACAAATAAACGAATAAAAAATAACATGCACTACATTGATGACTCAATTTGCACCAGTAGCAACATGAATCCTGAACTCAAGTGCACCAAGTTAAATAAATAATTAAGATTGTCAGTGGCTAGAGGCTGGTCTGAGACAAAACAAGCCATCAGATTAAACGGACGATGACATTGATAACACAGGGCGCAAGGTTATAAATCTGAGAATGGAACCAGTCTCAAATCTCAAGGATCTGATTGGCTGAAATGGCGACTGGTCGCCATTTCAGCCAATCAGATGCTTGAGATTTGAGACGGGTTCCAAATCTCAGATTTATAATCTCCAGCACATGTCTGAAGGAGTATAATTAGTATGAGGCACCTCAATGCAAGATCGTCTGCTTCTGACAAGTAAATATCCCCCTGACAACAGAAGGACTGATACCAACAAACAAACTTGACAGCTGCGAGACAGACTGCTTGGAATCGCCATTTCAACTATAGAACAGAACAAATTGTATTTTGTTATACAGCATAATTTGGCGCGATTTATCCGCACCTTCTGATTTCTTTTAAACAGCGAATGATATTTGTGTCACTGTTGAAATGCTCAGTAAAGACATTGTGATATATAATTTTACACTTCAACTTCGTCCTCTACGGTGAAGTCCTATTCATCTAACGAATCATAATTCTGATGGTAAACAGTCGGACGTCTTACTTTTAAAGGCGTGGCTTCAGTAGAACCGTTCTTAGTAAAACTTATTGGACGTCACCCAGTCCAATCGTTCATTAGGAGAACGCATGGGTAGATCGAATTTTCAGGAGGGAATAGGATACTGTGGTTAGTAAATCGTCTCGCATTTCTTTGATAATGAATTTATCAGATAAAGATATCGCTTATGCTGATCTCCTTTTTTACTTTAAACGGTCATCTCAAATTCGTCAAAGATACGTTAACGTCTGTGAACATTCTCAACAACTGCACTAGAAAATCGCAAAAAAAATGACAAAATTGCTCTTTTAAAGTCAATATTTTGACAATTATGCAAATTCCTGAGCATTTGTTTTGTCTTGAATGTCTGTTTAAAATATGTATTCATATGCCATAAGCATCCACTTTTTCACGGCCGTAGTTTTGGATTTAGATCACAAGTTAGAAAATATTCAAAATGAACGCATGGGTAGAAGTTTTTAATAATTTTCAACATGAACGCATGGGCAGGAGGTAATTTTTGAAGCCCAAGTTTTTATGTTTATCTCATACACTATTTGACGATCATTTTTCCGATTATTACATCAAAATGTCTAAAACATTATTTCAAATCAGTTCCACATTTGTAGAACCTTTTGCTAATAAGCAATACTACATATATTTGTTAAAATATATGTGTAATTTTTCATCATTCAAACATCTCAAAATAACTATTTTTCCATGACAAGTCATTTTTCTCCGTTTCAGATTTAAAATATTATATTTCAAACTGCATACCACTCAAAATTTTAACACTGCCAGCAGGACCAGGCTGTTTACTTAACGCTTTCAGGCTTCAATATCATGCAACCATCTGCTAACCATCTGCTAACCTTACGCTGCTTAGCTGTCTGCACTTATCATGGCTTTAAAAACGGAACACTATTATATCACAATTATTGTTTTGACACTGTGATTAACACTCGCCACCCGCCATTACACACACACCCTTTTCATATGCTCATTTATTTGTAATGGTTTGGAGGCACTGAAAAGATTTAATATCAAAGTTTTTATATGCTCTGTCATTTGTAATGGTTTGGAGCCACTGAAAATAATAAAAAACAAAGTTTCGTTGATCAATTTTAAATTAATATAAGTCACCCAACGTTTTAACAACTGTAATGGTACAAGTTTTGTTTATTTTTTATATAACAGTTTTGGTTTCAATAAAACCTTAATTGATATTGGTCTATGAGATAAAAGTAAATGTGACAAGTCATGTCACAGTATTTGAGTATCTAGACCTTAAACATTAGATTTTGGCCTAAAAGAAATTTTAAAATATAAAGTAATGATAGACAAATATCCAATATCGTTGAATGAAAACCAAAACGTATAAAAAAGAAAGCATCTAAAAAGATTTCTGTCCCTATAGCTGGCACGGTTAAATCTAAAAGTCCTTCGACGGTTCTTGGCACTTCGTTTGCCATTTTCATTAAGTTCTTATATTTAAGTTCATGAAAAGTTTCAATCTTAGTGGCAGCATTGAGATCAATGTATCTCTTCAATATGAAAAATTTTTGCTCTTAAAGAGAAATTCGGAATATAAGAATATGTGTTCATTGCAAAGACATTTTTAATCTGAAAATAGAACTAAAATCAGCCCGCTGGTTGTAGAGATATTGTCAGTTCAGTATTGATCACATTATAGGCAGGCCGCCATTTTGAGGTGGCCAGTGACATCATCATTTTAAGATCATATGTCAATTTTTCATATTATTTTGTATTACAGAAAAAAATAAATTCACAGAAAATACTTAAAATCACATTTAAAATGAACTTCCAATAATATTAGATGAAAAACTTGATGTTATGTTGAGATTTTCCCAATTTAGTATACATCTGTGCAAAAGAATTGATGATGTAAATGGTCGCCTTTCAAAATTGCTGTATATTATATAGTTATTTGGTTCTTGACAGGGAATGTGAGGATATATTGCCGGTCTGGGTGTCGTATTACCCGAGCCGCAGGCGAGGGATAATATGACACCCAGACCGGCAATATATCCTCACATACCCTTTCAAGGAACCAAATAATTGTTTTAATATTTGTTGCAATATATCCTCACATACCCTTTCAAGGAACCAAATAATTGTTTTATTATACTGCAAAGACTTTTTCAGACAAAATTAATAAGAAAACATCGATTATTTCGCTTATTTAATGCCGAACGGCTTAATTCCCCTCTGAGAACCTCAATAATTACATGTCTGACGTCATTAATTTACCTGCATGACGTCACTTCTATAGAAACTGAATGGACTATCCATTTGATTTTTATTTACAAAATTTGAGAATAATCTGATCGTTTTCAACGTTAAAAACATAACAGAAATATTTTCTGTAACAATTTTAGTAATCTCTAAGCATACCGCTTTATAATTAACAAGATCGGCTTCAAATTGTGCATTTTTACGGAAATTCAAAACAAAATGGCGGACGACAACAAAAGGTGGGGGGCCAGACGGGGAAATTAAGGCACGTGCAGTTCATATCTACGGCCGATCCGTAAATACGGATATAGGCTACATCAGCGGCAAATTATCCAATCAAATTCAAGGAAATTTCTTTGAACATTAACGGTACGATGAATTCAAGTAATAGATGAGTACAAGTATAACGTACAGATACTGTAACCGAATGTTGACATGTCACGATTTCCGGAGTATAGTACATTATCAGTCTTAGCAATTTGCGAATTTCATACCAGTTAAATATAATTTTAAGTATAAAATACATAAAGATGAAAATGCTGTTTAGAAATTCGTAATAGCAATACTAACCGAATCGCGTTTCATACTGCCCACTATCAACAAGAATGGTACATGTTCTTACAATATTAAAAATGCAAATATCTAACAAATAGTGAAAATAAAAATGTCTGACTAGAATAACAGACCAGTAACTTATTTTCGACCGGCGGCGACGATTACACACCTGAAATTTAATGGATTATGTTAGGCCTTATGTGCTTAAGCCATAGTCCGATAGTTCAGCTTTCCTGTGAAGCCTCGTTTTGGGTTGATATCTGGTCACGGGAAGTAACTCGTACAGGACTGCGAAACTGTTTATTGGAAAGGCGTATAAATAATTCAAAATATCAATTCTCCTTAAAGTCTCAATATTTAGTGAAAATAATTATATTATTTTACATCTAGAACAGAGAAGTGGCTTGTCCTGGGCAAAAATGCAGTTATTATGAGATGTTCGCATGATGAATAATTACAAATTAATTTTACCAAGTATTTATAGGACTGCTTATTAGCAATAGCTCCTGGGAGCCAGAGATATGAAAGTGGGGACTGATTTGAAATGATGTTTTAGCCATTCAGATGTCATATAAGGGTATGAGACGATCAAATAGTCGACTTTGTATAAGATATAAATGAAAAAAAAAGCGTTCGTTTGAAAAATACCTCCTGCCCATGCGTTCATGTTGAAAATTGATGAAAACTTCTAACCATGCGTTCATTTTGAATATTTTCTAACTTGTGGTTTAAATCCAAAATTAAGGCCGTGAAATAGTGGAGGCTTGTGGCATGTGAGGACATGTTTTAAACGAACGTCTAGGACGAAACAAATGAACAGGACTAAGCTTAGTTGTCGAAATATTGACTTTTAAAGAGGTTTTGCAATTTTTTTTTTGCGATTTTCTAGTGCAGTTGTTGAGAATGTTCTCAGAAGTTACCGTATCTTTGGCAAATTTGAGGTGACCATCGTTTAAAGTAAATATAGGATATCAGCATAGGCAATATCTTGATCTGTTTTTGCATTATCAAAGAAATGCGAGACGATTTACTTACCACAGAACCCTATTCCCCCCTGAAAATTCGATCTAACCATGCGTTCTCCTACTAGGACCTATAGTGAACGATTGGACTCGGTGTATTTGGATCTGAGTGTTTTCAATTGCATCGATCACTACTGTTTACAAGAAAATGATGATAACGATGACCACAGAACCCAGCTTACTTGAACACGCCATTCTCTCACCAGAGGGCGTGCTACACAAGTTTCGCTTACACCTCTGTCAACGCCCGATGTACAAGATTCTTGTACAAAATATAAATAATGAATAAAATGCTCGTGAGATTATTTTGATCTCTGTATATTTTACTTAAAATGAAAATGGGTATTTTTATTTTTTTTAGAACAATGTTTAAGATATATTTTAAGCCAAATTTTCGGGGAACTATTTTGCGGTGTGACGATAGAATATCACGTGTATGAGAACTACTTTTCCCGGCGTTGACAGAGGTGTAAGCGAAACTTGTGTAGCACGCCCTCTGGTGAGAGAATGTGAACACGCTTGTGGGCGCAATGATACACAGGAAGTTAAAAACCGCATGTCGCCGTGTTCTCAACTTCTAGCTTCGCGCGACAGTCTAAAAACTGAGAATGGAAACCTGTCTTAGATCTCAAGGATTTGATTGGCGGAAATGATACTGTTCGTTTGTTTAAGTTTTATGATCTTGTGTCCTGTTTTCAGATACTTTGTGTTGTGAGTGACTTAAGTTGCATCTCGTGATAAAAAAAGACATGTATTATCTTAAATTGCCAAAAATGAAACTAAAGCTCTATTAAGCCTAAAAACTTTATTGTCATATGGAGCCAATCTCCTTCGCAGAGTTGGCGTTCCTTACATTCACTTTACATCTCTGCGAAAGGCTTAATGTGTGAGTGTAATGAGCCGATAACGTAATAGAGTGACATGGAGCCAGAAAAGTGATCATTTCTCGTTGACTGTTTCACTGCGCATGTCTGTACTTTCAGCAGACAGCGACAGTAGTAAACCAATTTTGTCTGGCGGCTATAACCGCCAGAGAATCCTAAGCGAGTTTCAGTTATCTTTCCTCGAGGTTTAAATTATGCGGTATTCCCCACGTTTACAAGTACATAACAACACCAGCTAGTGTTAGGTTTAAAAATACAATGAACTTGGAGTCATATTACAAATGTATGTTTACAATTATCCCAACTGAGTTGCTGATAGCAATTTGATGCCACTTAATCTGGTCACTGATTTATTGACTGTTTCACTGCGCATGTCTGTACTTTCAGCAGACAGCGACAGTAGTAAACCAATTTTGTCTGGCGGCTATAACCGCCAGAGAATCCTAAGCGAGTTTCAGTTATCTTTCCTCGAGGTTTAAATTATGCGGTATTCCCCACGTTTACAAGTACATAACAACACCAGCTAGTGTTAGGTTTAAAAATACAATTAACTTGGAGTCATATTACAAATGTATGTTTACAATTATCCCAACTGAGTTGCTGATAGCAATTTGATGCCACTTAATCTGGTCACTGATTCACTTGAGTGATGGTCCACCGTCGCCCAAATAAAAATAGCACAAGAAATGTCAAGAGCGCATGCGTGCGGCGGACGATGACGGAAAGTATCGGAAATATGGAAAATGGCGACACTCTTGCTGAATTTAGGACTAGCTTACCCGACGAACATAGTCTTAAAATTAACGATCTTTATGATATTTCATCGACTGATAAATGTAGGTATTTAGTTCTTTAATACTGATATCTACTAAAATAGCCGGTACTAACATGCTGTCGCATATTTCGTGGTTTGACCCAGTTTTTGCAAATTTTCGTTTCTCACTCCACTCCAGTTTGTTTTTTTAATCGACCGAAGGCTTAGGACTTTTAATCTATTCGTGAATTGAAATTAGACAAAAAACAAGTATGATAGATGTTTAAAATTATTATGAAAAGTTCTGTGATAATGACCGAGTCAGCTGAGGGCAAAGGGGGGTGGGGGGGGGGGGGGGTTGAAGGAGCCTTACAGTACCGAAATCCATCAATAAGCCATACATCAGTTGGATTCTGTATCAGAAAAGCACCCAACATCGTCCGGGCCCCCTATGTCTGAATGTGACATATCCAGTGATAATCTAATCATCACTATTGACACATCCTATAAAGAGGTCTTAAAGCTTTTTTTTATCAGTAAATTATAGAAATATGAGATTTAAAAGCTCATGTGCTGATTTTAAGTTATAATTAAGCGTTGAAACTAGGGATTAAACGATTATCGATTATAATCGGAAATCGATCGATTTTTGATGATCGATTACAAAGTTTAATATTATTAATAATCAATCATCAGTTTGCTGTTCTTTAAGCAGCTCACAAGGGAGATCACTGTATCAGAACAAAAACAGTGTTTGATATATGACATAGATCAGTGTTATTTTGGTTTTAAATAAGCTTTGGAATATGTTCTCCCACTAAGTATTTCAAGAAAAAGACTCGTGTACCTGCAGCCTACACCCTTTGCTCATATCAGATACGGTTACAAATTACAATACATGAAGCCTGTGGGCTAGAAGTGTGGTTCATGTTCATGTAAATGCCAATTCATACCAGAAAATACACCGATATCCTTCTGTGATAAAACAGTAATTCTGTACAGGGCCCTCATTTCACAATGGTAGGTACCAAATTTTGACCCTATTCCCGTCCTCAATTAATATCTTCCTATTTTTAAACAAATTCTCCTCTAAAGAATTTCTTGTGTGTTTTGTATGCCTTATCTTAAGCAGAAGATTCTTTACAATATCATTTTGAAATATATTTTGCAAAATAGAAAAAATATGCATTATAATAACAAATTAGAAGTATTTTTGTTGCTAGAATATTAACAAAGAGTTCATCTTGACAAAATTCTTCTTTATTAAAGCATGTACATTGTTATTGTAAATGCTTCGATTATATAATCGATGATCGATCGAAAAGGGTTGTTTGATTATTTCCGATGATTGATTATGATTTTTGTCAAATTATGAAACCCTAGTTGAAACTGATCTCACACACCACAACCACTTTCCTGCAAAACACGGTCTATTTTATAATTTATAAATGAAGCCCCATGTTGATCCTAACTTTGATACTTCTTGTTTAATTAATAAATAAACTGCAAGTTACTATAAAAAATGGATTGAATCCCAAATTATGATGATGGATAGATTTATAGTAGATTTGTGTTAAAAAGAGTAGACTAGACCAAGATTCAAACCTTTATACCTCAGGCTGTCAGTGCACATGCTCTACCAATATTGAGAAACGAAGGCCAATGATGCTAAATCTACCACATTGCACCCCACTTAAAAGAAATATTTCCAATTTACTTGTGGTTCAATATTCCAGACAATGCCTTGACCAAAAGAGCTCCAAGGGTAATATGTCCTGTTGACAGTAGCAATATGGGATGAAAAGCGTGGCCTTGTTCAGTGTTCCCACCTCTTTCTTACCATGCCATTGCCAATGCTCTACCAAGCTACAGAGACCTCTGGTAAGAAATCTACTACAGATTCATATATATATTCTTCCCGCTGCTTTAACCCTTTTATACATGATCTTAGATACTCCTTGAATGTGGTGACATAATAGAACCAGATCAGCTGCAAATCCATGTCATTTGATCAGGATCTACTGTTTTCTTGAAAATTAGATTCACAAGGTTATTTGTAACCGAGATGCAACTAATACAGATTCAGATCTGATGGCATTTTCTAGATCTATACAGGTCAACACAAATTAACCCTTTCCTCCATATATACGCATTTTTATGCATGTGCGACCAGTGTAGGTCCAGATCAGCCAGCACATCTGTGCTGTCTGATCAGGATCTGCACTGGTCGCATTCTGCTCAGAAATAACCTAACAAATCGAAAAGGGAACAGTTTAGATCTTGATCAGAAGGCACAGATGTGCCTGATGATCTGCATATAAACTGTTCACACATGCAATAAAGATTCTATGGAGGAAAGGGTTAAAGCATGTATTTACATAGTATTGGGTTAAACTTACCTACTCGAGCTAACGATCAAGTAAACTTTAAACAATAACTAACCCTTTCCTCCATTAATACACATTTTTACGTATGTGCGATCAGTGTAGATCCAGGTCAGCCGGCACATCTGTGCCATCTGATTAGGATCTTCACTGGTCCATTTGGCCAGAAATAACCTAACAAACCAAAAAGCAAACAGTGCATATTTTGATCAGATGGCACGGATGTGCCAGCTGATCTGGATCTACACTGTTTGCCCATGCCATAAAGGTGTGCCTATGGAGGAAAAGGTTAAATACTGTAGTATTAAAAATCATTAAAGACTGCAGTGTTGAAGAAATAGAGTATCGGTATATTATTTTTACCAGTGCAGTGTATTTTCACTGGTAAAAACAAATTTTCTTTTTATTTTATGCTCTGAGTGCCCAATTTGCGTGATTCAACAGAAAAATGAAATGGCGCCAAAAACGTTTGTGTATGACATTACGTCATGACATCATATACCTGAACTTGAACCCATTTTCTAAACATTCTCATTCCGAATATTATGTGCATGTGGGTACCAACGCTTAAAAAACAGTGAAAATAAAAATACCACTTTTGTTTCACTGAGAAAATTCTATAATTCACTGGAAAGCATAAAATAAAATGTAGACATAATATTGGCACAACATTTTGACTTTGACTTAAGGTTGAACCACCAACAAATTTAACACTTTACCAGACATTTGATGTGTTGGAAACTTTTCTGTTGTTTTTAATGATAAAAATAGTGGTAATAAACACTTCATAATTAGAATGGGATATGTCCAACTTTATTTGAAATTTGAACATACCCAGGTCTTTATTTGTTTGTAATGCAAAATGATGACTGGTAAATGGACTGATTTCTGTATATACAAAGATTTGACTTTTCTGTCAAGTTTTTTTTGGATTTAGGCAAGTAAGGTCTGTGGACCTAGACCACAGGTCAATGGCCAAGTGGTCCATTTCAGTGTATTTTAAAAGCCATGATCAGGTATTAGAGAGACACGAAAATGTTCTATAGGAATACTTTTCAGAACACTAAAATGTTTATCATTTTTTAGATTTCAGTGATGTTGGTTCATTGGTATGAGAAAAAGTTTGTTGTGATTGTGCCGGTGTATAGAGAGTAAGGTGATTCCCTTGTTGATGTCTGCTTGGTGAAAGTCTTCTTTTTGGCAGGCTAATTCATGCAAGGTAAGATTTTTTTTATAATACTGTGTATTAAGAAATTGGGAAGTAAAATACTAACATACTGGCCATGGACTCGTAAAATTTCCAAAAATGAAAAAAGCCCAATAATGAAGGGATATTTTTTTCTTAAATTATCAGTATTTTGACTTACACGTGTAATCGGCTGATAACTCCTAAAAATGTTCAAAATGACCCTTGAAATTCAGCAGCTAGTGGAACCCCTGCAGTCATTAGTCAGGTCCCGGAATTTATAAGAGACTCGATTTAGACATAACTAGACAATCAGTCAGACCGTCTTCATGTGGACTTCACTCTACAGGTGATCCAAAGATGAAGATATTTTCATATAAATTAAGGCACCTTTAAAGTTTTAAAACTGTGGCTTTAAGTTTTTGTCAGCAAGAATAACTTATCAAGAAGTTTCTGTCATGTTAGTATGCTTGTCAAAGTTAAATAAAATGGAATTGCGTGGAAAATAAAGTTATCAATTTATATTAACTATTCACATTTACAAGCTGCTTCCATTCAATGTGTCTTACAAATCATGCAGTTTTCCAAAAGAAAGTTACTAAATATCTTTTTTTTCATTTCCTTTCAGATCAAAAAAATCACACCATTTTCCTTTAAAATACATGTATGGTGCACTGACTACTTCCCCTGGCAATTAAAATGCCTGCTTTCATATTTGCTTTCATATTGGGGGCATAAAAATGAATGCACTTATTTTGTAGAAAAGAGCCTACTTTTAATGTTACACCTTTATAATCAATAGCAGAGGGCATTATTCTTTTATTCTTTATTGTTTGCAGATTGCTGTTAAAAGCTGATGGTCATATCTCTGGAGATGATGTTGTTGTCCAGTACACTTGGAATGTTACATGCTTGGTGTATTCATTTGACTCTCCAGCATACAACAGTTAGATGGTAAATGATAACTTAGTTGCCTCATGACAAAAATGTTTTTTGAAGGCAGATCACAGCTCAAAGGTCACTTAGTGGTTGTATTTGGAAAAAGTTCATTTTATTGTATTTATTCACTGTGATTTAAGTGTTTGTCAAGAGACAGATTTAGAACTGTCTACAGAACAGTGAATGGTATACCTATGGATCTCAATAGCTGTTTCCTTATGCTTAATCCGGTCCATAACTCATAATTAAAAACAACACTGGAAAAATACCATAATTGTTAATATTGTTTAAATTTCTTGATCTTTTGTATATATGTGTTGTTTGTTGGTTTTTCTTACAAAATGTCCAACCCATACTGCTTAAATCCCATGGGTGACCAGCATTTGTCCAGATCAGCCTCAAGTTCACACAGAAAAAAAATACAGATTATACAATTTAATACTTCTATACAATATAACATGACATTCTTTTTAATTTTCAGTGTAGTGATGGCTCTCTGTGCTGTTATATCACAAGACTAAGAATGTTGGTTGATGATCCTCTTGGTTGTGTGGAAGGTATTGTGATCATTCTATCTAAATATTTCATTTTGAGACTATTCACTTGCTCACCATCATACTCAGGGGATAGTGGTTTAAAAGATTAGATCTCTGTTTTGCATTTCAAGTCACATTGGCTGTTCAGTGTGTGCACATGACTTGGTCGATTAGTGCATCGTTCCTGATTTGTCTGGGCCATAGCTTTAACATACATTTAGCTATATTGATTATATTTGGCATTAAAGTTAACTCGAATGAGCCGGAGTGTCATGTGCAAACCCCTCCAAGGTCATGGGGTCTCAAGTCATGTAAAAACTTGTCCGGCCCATAACCTTAACATGCAATATGTAATCTTGTTTATATTTGGCTTGCATGTTAATCTCAATAAGATGGATTGTCAGATACAAACCCAAGGTTCCCATGTCAAAGGTTAAGGTCACATTTAGGGGTCAAATGTCATTGGAAAGATTGTCCAGTCCATATAACTTTAATACTCATTGAGAAATCTTTTTTTTATTTGGGATGCATGTTAAACTTATTAAGTCATTGACACAGCAAGTCAAATGCAAGGTTTCTTTGTCAAGGTCATATTTAAGGGTCAAAGGCCATGTGAAAGCCTGTCTGGCACATAACTTTTTTAAGCATTGAGTCATCTTATTAATATATGGCAGTGAAGTTAACCTCAATCAGGTGGGATGTAGCATGCAAACCCCAGGTTCCTTTCTTCAATGTCAAGATCACAGTTATGGGTCATAGGTCATGTAAAAGCTTGCTCACCCATTACTTCCAATCTTAAAGGTCAAGGTCACATTTAGGGGTCAAATGTCATTTGAAAGTTTGTCTGTTCTATAACTTTAATACTTATTGAGCAATCTTGTTTACATTAGGCAGTAATATTAACCTTTATGAGACAGAGTGTCCTGTGCAGTCTTGTTTATAATTGAAAGTGGGCTCAGCATGTTGCCAACAGGCAGCAAACTACAGTTCATGTTCAGTAGAAATAACTACAGTTCATGTCATGTAGAAATAATTAGCTTGACTTATTCTTATGTGCTTGAGAGTGACAAGGTACTGCTAAGATATGAACATTTTTTATCTATTTACATGTGAAATACCTGTAATATAGGTTCGACTGCCCTATTGATTACGATGACTACAGCTTTGAACTTTGCAAAGTAATGTATCTGTATTACATTTTGCCAAAAATTTGTTGTTGTTTTTTTTAAGCTAGACTTTTCTGCAATTATATTATGTTTATTTAACACATGTGGAAATATTGTTCGAGGATACTTAAGTTGCATTTGTTTCTTAGATATTAAGAAAATGTGACTTAAGACATTGTGTTATATTCTATGTTGTTTATTCTTTCAGATTTCCAGTTCACCAAGTTACAGTAATGAGAAAATATTGTCAGCGATCTGCTTCAGTTGTGATGACTGCAACTACATTGAAAATGTCAACTTTATCTATTTCAATTTGTTTACTGCATATATATGGATCAGTTCAAAATTGAATCCAGTCGGAGGCTTCGGAACATTTTTTGAGTGAATCTACAGTGGAATGGCAACACCTTATTATCATGAAAATACTTCAAATAAGGCTAATTTCTAACAAGTTATTGCGTTCTAACCCAGTGTTTTTGGAAATTTGTAACCAGAATACAATCAAGTGAGCTGTGTAATACATTTAAATGAGCTGTGGCATATAATCAAGTACACTGTGTAATTCAAACAAGTGGGTTGTGTGTAGTACAACCAGTGAGCTGTGTAATACAAACAAGTAAGCTGTGTAATACAATCAAGTGAGCTGTGTAATACAAACAAGTAAGCTGTGTAATACAATCAAGTATGCTGTGTAATACAATCGAGTAAGCTGTGTATTTTCATACATTTGTAAATCATCACTTTGTAGTGTCAATCATCCAATATCATTTGTGTGTGTGATATTCTGCCAGGAAAGATGAAGAGCTCTGTTCTCCACCATTGAGTTACAGGCTTTCTGTGAAAAAAAATGCTAGGATTTCTTGATTCTTACAATTTCAATTATCAAAACATACAGATTAGATAATATGTAGGGCTAATAGTATATACCCAGAAAATTAGCTGAAAAATATTGAAAAAGTAAAACTTAGGTGTAACACTTTCTATGAAACTCTGATCATCATGCTTATATTTAATTTAAAACCGTTACTATAAGATCTGTGACATCTTATCAGGATCTACACTGTTCTCTTTTTAATTTATTATGTTATTTCTGACCAAAAAGCGTAAAATGCAGATCCTGATCAGATGGCACAGGTTTTCGGGCTGATCAGGATCTACAATGGTCGCACATGCATGAACATGTGTTTATATGGAGGAAAGGTTTAAGCGAAGTTCCAGATATTAGATTGTATTTCAAAATTGTTATATTGTAGAAAATATTTGGGGCGGGGGGGGGGGGGCCTCAAGTAAATCACTACCAATTTGTTTCATTATAAACATGGCCACCAATGTAGAGGGTTTTTTTCTCATAGGAAAAGACCTGTAGTGATTAATTGGGAAAATATTTGTATGGTAATATTAAAAATTATGATTAATTTGCTTAAAACAAGTTATCATTTCATCACAACTACTTTATTTCTCAACTGTTATGATTAAATATAACTGTTGGTGTAATGTTTATCTGACTACATTTTCATTACATGTTTGTTGTTGCCAAATCACACATTTTTTTACAATATCTGTAATAGTTCAGTATTACTATCTATTCACAGATGAACATTTAACCAGTTTGAAATCCGTAAGTAAGTAAGTTGTTTATTAAGATGAAGGATGCATACAAATATACAAAATACTGTAATCTGTAAATAATGTGGAAAATTATCTCTGGTTATGTTGATATTTATTATGTTATTTCAAAATTTATTCTTGCTAAAGGAAATACATACATTCATACCTTCTAAAGTATACTATTACCTCTGTTAATTACAAATCAAGAATCTGGAGAAATAGAATTATTTGATAAACAAAATTTATCATATGATTGCAGTTACATTAAACCACTAGTCTTAGCCTCCTTGTGCAAATTTGTGCAAATAATGTAATGTTAATTTACTCGATAGATGGTTCTTGTTACGCTGTTTTTAGGTCTACAGATCATTTTTGTTTTGCACACTATCATATTTTTTAATCTGTTATGTATTGGTGATATGTTTGATAAAAAATAAATATATATATAATAAATCATGAAGTAACATGTTTTAGTGTTTGTTGTCTATTGTCAATCTTTGAAGATTTGATACATTTTATTTGTAGACTGACCTAAAATTCTGAACAGTTATCATTAAACTACTTCCACACCAAACAGCTTTTTTGTCCAGAACTGCAGGAAACTATAAATACAGCCCCAGCACCATGGCAAAAATGACTGGACCCTTTTGAATACTTAAACAATAATTCTGATAACCAAAACAGTACCAGTACCAACGACTTAAATGAACTGACAACAGTAAATGGCTTTTTTGAACCATCTAGTAAATCTACCAACGACTACAATACATTTTCCTGCCAGGACCACTGACAACAGTACCAGGTAACTGCCTCTCCACACCAACAGCAACATAAACAACAGTATAACTCTTCTTTTGTTCTTCGCACAAAAACTGCCTCTTTAATACCACTGACATTGAATACCTTTCCAGAAAAAGGTACCTCCGACCTTTTCCAGTACAACTGTCAACTTTCTTATCAAATACCAAACCTAGTAACTTCCATAAGCAATAAAAATACTATCAAAACTTTTGGACAAGCATGCAGTTGCAACAGGATTTCGTGTATGTATGAACCCTACCGACTGCATGTCAGAAAGTATAACGATACAGAACTAAGAGTAGACCCTGTACATTGCTACTATAGGCCTATATGATATCGGGCCACCATGTGATTGAATTTTCGTTTAATAAGACTATAAAATGTTGTCTCGATAGCGAAATGGCTCAAAAGTACTATCAATCGGAACTACTCGGCCAATTCCGCCTAATCGGCGATCGTGCCTCGGATGTATCTGGTGGAAGGATATGTCTAACCCAAAACGCCTACGCTAAAATATAGTTCTTTCGGATAGTAAACAAACATGGCGCCGTTCGAACAATGCGTTCAAGTTTCATTGCAGAGATTAAAAGCTCAAGTTACATTAAAACAGCAACAATTATGTTAAAAAAATAGAAAATATTTGAGAATGACCATGGGGGCCGCCATCTTGTTGCTAAAAGTAGTCCCAAAATCCAAGATGGCGCGTCCCTACGTACATCAGAGAGATGGTGTGTAGACACTGTCCGATGAGTTCAGATTGAAGTACTATGTTCTATACAAACATATGATTGAAAACGGACAATTGTGTTCATATTGTTAGACTGGTGCATAGACTAAAGTATATTCGTCAGAATTGTCATATGTTTTCGCGTCAACGATGGTTCTTATTAAACACTAACTACGCATTTTTATCGGTTAATACTAGTGCACAGTTGTACAAAAAATGCGTACTTATAGACGAAACTCCAGTATTTCAATTTATAAATAATCTTTTACAGAAATAATATGTTTTTTTATTAGGCTTGATAAAGCCGGTACGTGTCGTACAGAGACCTCGCTGTGTTCAGTGCACTCAAAATGCAATTAAATAAAAAACGTTTGATTACAACCTAAGTGTGAAATATGCACTACTCATAATATCTTTTAGCACTCTTCATAAATGATAATAATTTCGATAATTGATTTAATTCTTCTAACTATTGAAGGCACTTGCACTTTTTGAATTTCTATAAAGTAACGATTTTAAAGACTAATACATGGAGGATTCAAAAGTACATTTCTAGTACAATAATTGATGGTAACAATTTAGTGTGCAACTGTCTACTACTATTCAGTGCACTTATTCTTAGGATAAATTGTGCTACATAAATAGCGACTGACTTGAGTGGTATCCTATAGAATGAAATTAGTCAAGAAATATACTGTTGTACTATTTCGAGATCTGCTAACCACATTTGACATTCGAAAAGTCTTTTAGATTTTCTCAAAAGCGCCAAAGCAAGCTTAATGAGATCTAGCTAGCGTATGCAGTTTAGAAACTTCTAATTATGAAATTATAAAATCTATGTTTTGTGGTAACACTCAGTAAGCTTAACCTTTACATTTGCTTTAACTCCTTTAAGTTTCATTGAACTTCCTTGTTGTTGCAAAGTAAACCCTTTACCCCATGGGATATTGCTGTTATCCATGCGAGGACATCTAGATCTGCCACACATCCCGTGTGGTCTGATCAGGATCTACACTGTTCGCTAATATTTATTAGGATATATTTGACTAAGAAGCGAATTGTGCTGATCCAGATCAGACAGCATGGGCGTGCCGGCTGACATGGATCTGTACTGGTCGCACACGTGATATATATGGAGTAAATAGTTAAAGCAACAAAACATCAACAACTTTACAATTGTAAGTGTTAGGTTGAGATTGACAAAAGTAAACATGTACTTCTATATGTAGCACACGCTTATTCCTCATTAGAAAAATCCTGGCGCTGCTCAACACCAAAGATATCAACCTTGCCGTGGTGGGGTGGACTCCAGATGCTTCGAAGTCGCAATTTAATGTTGGAAACTGTATTACCATTTTATTTCAAATATTACTGATGATAAACCAAGGAATACGCAAATGGGAAACAGGTGACCTGGGGACAAGAGGTATTGTCAGCGCTCCCGACATTGTTTTTCAATTGTTTTATGTGCGTAATGCAGTGAAAAGAGATTATGAACCTAAAAACACATATAAATGTGCTTTTTGCGCACGAAAATTTCACGCTCACAGGTATCGTGTAGATCTCACGCAATTCTGGCATGAGTACGAACATTATATAGAGTCGCGGACGTTCAGGACATTGACTTCTTTAGAGGACTCGAACCTCTGGTGATTATGGGGTGTGGTTGACAGGGCATGCAGTGGGGAAGAGTATACTGCTCATGATACAAACGTTGTAGTTTCTCAAATTCTTACTGTTCGGTCCATTTTTATAAATCTTACGAGCTATAATGCCGTTTTGTCATTTTCGAAATCTGAAAAGCAAGCTACTAAGCCAAATCAGCTGCAGCGAATAGAGGACACAGTTATTGTGCTAGGTGATTATGCACTGGCACATATACCATATTAGTGTCAGCAGACGGTCTTTTTATTATTTATGGATATATAACAGAGTTTGGTGAAACTGAACTGCTGGTATAGAGTACAATTACCTTGAACAATTAGCAGTACGCTCTTATATACCTTCGAGATGCCCGACACGTTGTTAGCGTAATAATGAGAGACCATTAAGAGTCATAAGGTTATTTCTGATCACGAAGTAAAGTGTAGATCCAGCCGAGATTGTTTAGATATGCAGGCTGATCAGGATCTACACATGATTTAAGGCATATATCCATTAAGTTAAGCCAAATGAAGTCTAAACAAATTCGCAAATGAGGTATAACAAAACTGCTTTATTGTTATCTTTATTCATATATGTGAATATATTTAAAAATGTTATCTTACACAAAAATACAATTCACAACACTAATATATCATTTCATGCTATAATAAATATTGCATTTAGATCAATATCAAGTATTATCAATAGACTAGTATATGGTTGATAAACAGATAGGACACCAATTACAGTACAGTACTATAATATTACAAGATACAACTGTACTATCTGTGATGATGAATGAACTACTAACTTTTCACTGGAAACATATTTAATTTGTCCATTTCTACCATTAGTTCATTCTTACTTGTATATACAGAGTAGCATACTAATGTCTGTCTACTTATCCATGAGCAGCTATACAGCAATACTAACAGTGATGATCAAAAAGTTTACAGAATCAGTGAAATTCTAGTTCAGAAAATTTATTAACATAAATATCAAATGTAACTTTAGAACATACTAGATGGGCGTTCACTTGTGTCAACCTAGGGTACCGTGTTACAATAAAAAAAACTATTATATATCATCATCACAACCTTGTGATAAGCAATATCATTTGAAGTTTTAATGAAGAAACGTTTAGAAATGGCAAAGCTATATAGCCAATGTTACATTTTCATGACAAATCCAAGTACAAAAAGGGCATAACTTCATTCAATGTGACCTTGGCCTAAACATTTTGGCATCATCATGACCCTGTTGCTTGAACAATGGATTTGGCAAACACAAAGTTTTCATGACAATATCTTAGAAAAAAATTGGCATATAACTCATAAAATGTGATCCTGCCCTAAAGATTTAGGGTCATCATGATCCTGTTGTCATGAGCAATATAATCTGAAAGTTTGAATAATAAATATTTAAAAAATGAAAAAGTTAAAGTCAATGTTAAGTTCTTGTGATGGACGGACAGACAGACAAACAAAGGTGTCCCAATGTATCGCGTTTTCTTCGAAAAGGTGACAGATTTTGAATCATCTGATGATGCAAATCCAATTACAAATTCAACAAAAAGCTGCAAGAAAACATAAAATATAACCACAGTGGCACACAGAAGTAAATATTGGAAAATCAAAAAGATATTTCAATGAAGATACATGTATTTACATTTTTTGTTCACAGAATGAGCAACAAAATTAATGTATTCATGATTGAATACAAATTATCCAGAAATTCAAAATTTAAACTATTTCTACCTTACACTGGTAAAATAGATATCCCAAATTTAATTGTTGCTTTAATAGTTTGCTTCATATTGACAATTTATGAAATTACGCCAAAATATTTTTGTTTATGATGCTATGATAGTGTTACAGTCTCAATCTTGAACCAGTTATTTAAATGTTCCCAATTTGGAATATGATGCCTGTATGGATATAAGCTTGAAAAGAACAGTGAACACGAAGGTAATAATCTGCTATTCAAAATTATTTTCACAGAGAAAAGTCTATAATACACAGGAAAACATACCATAAAGAGAGATGCAGTAAAATACAATTGGCTTAATTAGGTGTTTTTATAATAATTTGATTATGAAAACAAATAAAGTGATACATTTTGTTAAAAATATTGTATCCACAGACATTTGTTCTTTTAACCCTTTACTCCATATATACTCATTTTATCACATGTGCAACCAGTGTAGATCAAGATCTGCTGGCACAATAGTGCCTTCTTATCAGGATTTACACTGAATGCCTTTTGGTCAGAAATAAACTAATAAATCAAAAGTGTAGATCCTGATCAGACAGCAAAGATGTGCCAACTGATTCTGTTTGACCACACAATAAAGGCTTATGTATGGAGGAAAGGGTTAACTGGAAAAACAATTCAGACATAACACAATTGATCCAGCTGTGAATATATTTTTCCCAGCTACATGTATTTGGTATCAACATCATTTGTATTTTCTTCCAAAATATTGTTGTGAATTCATTTACTTTTCCAATATTGTGTCATAATTACAGATGCACTCACTCCTGAGGCAAGTTCTGAATGTTCTGTTGTAACAGTCTGATACTGTGTTTTATTTACAACACTGTGAAATGGTTTGAATTTGTAGATTAATGATAGTCCACTTTCTTTGGCTAACTGTATTAGAGATTGATCATAATTCACTGTCCCTTTTTCCAATACAATTTCATTCCAATGTTCTTGTTCTGACATATTCCACTTCTGATGAAAGTTTTTTAAATGCATCTGGGTTATTGATGCCAGTATATTTTTAGTAGTGAAGATCATTGTAATGTATGTAATTTAATCTTGAAGTCTTCAGCAAAAAAGCAGAGTTTTCATCTTGGATCGCTGAAATCTAAAAGGAATATACACAAGCTGTCAATTTTATTCATAATGGGCTAATCAACATGAAACAATTTGTAACACACATCTTATCTTTATGCTGTTTTAAATCAATACTAGTATTTGATACACATAATTAGATTGTTTCACAAGATTTTGTTAAAACCAGCTTCCCTCCTAAAAGACAAGAAGGCCAATTGGCCCTAAATCGCTCACCTGATTCTTAGAGACATGAAAGGTAGAACAGAACACTTTGGCTCTTTCAAGGGCCATAACTCTGGAACCAATTATGGAATCTAGCCAGTTCAAGAAAGGAGATCTTATAGTATCTCAAGTATTGTACAAGTCTGATTAAATTCAAATAAATAATCTGACCTAGTGACCTAGATTTCAAGATCACATGACCCAGTTTTAAAATTGACCTAGATATCATTGAGATAAATGTTCTGACCAAGTTTAAAGAAGATCCCGCCAAAATTAAGACCCCTAAGGTGCAGACAAGCTTTTTCTTTAATTTGACCTAGTTTTAAGGGTCACACGACCCAGTTAGGAACTTGATCTAGATATCATTGAGATAAACATTCTGACCAAGTTAAAAGAAGATTGCACCAAAAGTAAGACAAGCTTTTTCTATAATTTGACCTAGTGACCTAGATTTCAAGGTCACATTGCCCAGTTTTGAACTTGACCTAGATATCATTGAGATAAACATTCTGACTAAGTTTGAAGAAGACCCGACCAAAATTAAGACCGCTAGTGTGCAGACAAGCTTTTTCTTTAATTTGACATGGTGACCTAGTTTTAGGGGTCACATGACCCAGTTACGAACTTGATCTAGATATCACTGAGATAAACATTCTGATCAAGTTTACAAAAGATCACGCCAAATAATGACCGCTCGAGTGCGGACAATCTTTTTCTATAATTTGACCTAGTATCCGAGATTCCAAGGTTACATGACCCAGTATCGAACTTGACCTAGATATCATTGAGCTTATCATTCTGACCAAGTTTAAAGAAGATCACACCAAAATTACGACCACTAGAGTGCAGATTAGCTTTTTCTATAATTTGACCTAGTGACCTAGATTTCAAGGTAACATGACCCAGTTTCGAACTTGACCTAGATATCATTGAGATAAACATTCTCACCAAGTTTAAAGAAAATCGCACCAAAATTAAGACAGCTAGAGTGCGGACAAGCTTATTCTTTAATTTGACCTAGTGATCTAGATTTTAGGGTCACATGACGCAGTTACGAACTTGATCTTGATATCATTGAGATAAACATTCTGATCAAGAAGATCGCATCATAATTAAGACTGCTAGAGTGCGGACAAGCTTTTTCTATAATTTGACCTAGTGACCTAGATTTCAAGGTCACATGACCCAGTTTCGAACCTGACCTAGATATCATTGAGATAAACATTCTGACCAAGTTTGAAAAAGATCAGACCAAAATTACGGCCGCTAGAGTGCGGACAACAATTGTGATGGATGACGGACGAAGGCCCCTCACAAAAGCTCACCCTGTCACTATGTGACAGGTGAGCTAATAATGGACTAATCTAGACATGACATATGTCACTCATCTCTGCAATTCATGATTAACATATATAAAGTTTCAAGTCATTATCTTGAACACAAGATTTTGTATAATTCTACTTACTTCCTTTGCAAACTAATTGAACTGATCCACATGAAAAATGTATAACACATATCTTCATTTCATGCTAAACATATTTGTTAAGTTTCAAGTTATTATCTCCAAAACTGAAAAGTACTGTGTCCCACAAGATTTTGTAAAATTCTGCTTCTTTCATAAACAAAGTTTTTAACATGGACTGATCCACATGAAAAATATGTCACATACATCCAGATTTCATGCCAAACAATATTAAAGTTTCATGTCAATATTTTCAAAACTGTAAAAGTCTGTACCACAAGATTTATTCAAACCTGCTCCCCTCCAAAAATGGACAGATAAACTTGAAAATATGTCACGCACATCCTCATCTTAACATATGTTTTGAAGTTTCAACTCATTATGTTCAAAACTTATCAGAAACTTTTTGCAACAGACCACCAGACCAACTAACCAGATGACAACTCCTATATAGCCCCAAATTTCGTTTGAAGGGGTCTACAAAGACTTGATGCTTGTTGGCAACTTGTCAAGCCACAGACTTATTTGTTGTCACAAACCAGAATTGACAAAAAAGAGAAGCATGAGCAAAAGTACGCACATGACATTGAAAAATGACTGAACTTCAGGGTTGGGCATAACCCAAATTAAAATACATGTCTGATAATAGTGGAAATAATAATGAGATAATGGTTAAGACATTAAACTGGAATTAATGGACCTTTTCTCAGTGTGACCACCATTTGCTACTACTAACCAGAAACTGTTACCTTGACCTTTAAAATAGGAACTAGGGTTTGCACATGACACTTCACCTTAATGAACATTCAGGCCCAATATAAACAAGATTGCTCAATCCAAAGTCAAAACAATTAGCTTGACAAGAACTGAGGTAACCTTTGACCCTTACTGCTACCTCGACCTTTTGGAATGGGAACCTGGACTTTGCTGAGACACTCCGTCTCACTTTGGTCAAAGTTACAAAATATGAACAAAATTGCTAAATGCATGTGAAAGTTATTGTCCAGACAAGCTCTAATGTGGCCATGTCTACTGAGACATTGACCTTTCAGATGAACAAGATTGCACAAAGCATATCAAAGTTAAGGGCCTGACACGATCTGACATGATTTTTTAATCAAAACTGTGACCTTGACCTTTAAGATGTGAACCTGTGGTGTGAGTGTAGCACTCCATCTCACTGAGGTTAACATTCATTCAGATTATAATTCAGATGGTTCAGTTCATGCCAAAGTTATGAGATGGACAAGCTCTGACCTTGACCTTTGAGATGAGAATCTGGGTGTTGTGAGTGAAACTGTTTCCCTGAGATTAATATTCAAACCAAATATAAACAAGAAACATTGCCCTGCCATGAATGAAGGTTTTTCAATGCTTTAAAAGTCATTCTCCAAACTGAAGTTATTAAGCAGTTCTGGCCCTAAATCCAATCACAAGCTAGGTCTTCATGCAAGCTTGCTATATCAAAAGTTTCAACAAGATTGGTTTATCCAAACTCAAATATCTGACCAAAAAACTTTTTTTCTATTTTAGTAACAGAGACCTTGACCCAATCTAATCACGAGCTAATTTTGCACATAAACTAACTACAAACAAAATTTCAGCAAAATATCTCCATTTAAACACAAATTATTTTGTGGAAACTATTTGTCAGTTTTGAGTGACAGTGACCTGGAACTTGGCCCAACTGGCCCCAAGCTAGGTCTTTATGCAAGCTTGCTAAATGCAAAGTTTCAGCAAGATTGGTTTATTACAGTTTAAGTTATTGACTGGAAACTGTTTTTCTCTTTTTAGTTACAGTGACATTGACCTTGATGATACCCACCCCAAATGCAATCCCAAGCTAGGTCTTTATACAAGTTTGCAATATCCCAAATATTCAGTAAGATTGGTTTATCCAAACTGAAGCTATTTGCATGGTACCTATTTTTCTTCTTTCTTCCAGAGTACATCTTTTTGCCATACAAAGAGGATGCCTACAATTTCCGCCAACCTGTCTCTTCACACAAATTTGCTGAAAACAAATAATATGGAATGTATTTATAAATGAAATCCATTAAAATCTGGGCCCAAGATCATGAAACTTAATAAGGAGACCAGTCTCAAATCTCAAGCATCTGATTGGCTGAAATGGCAACCAGTAAGCATTTCAGCCAATCAGATGCTTGAGATCTGAGACTAATCTCCAAACGTAGTTTAATGATCTTGGACTCTGAATGATGGTTATGTGATACAGATGCTCAATGTAGTACTGTAAAGAATTAATTATAAAATCAGCTATTTTACTGAAATAAAAAGACAACCCATGCTTTGTTCTTTAAGGTAACCGCAGTGTAAGAGAACTTGACTTGGCACGTGTTAAGTTTGTGCACACTGGGGATCTTGTTAAATACCCCATCTCACAATTCAGAGCACATCTTTCTGCAGGCAATGTTCCTGTATAAGATAAATTTCTGAAAATGGCTTTTTCTGTTATGTGCAAGAATATGTTAAAAGGTTCTGATAAAAATGTATGAATTTAAAGCTATAATATACTGAGTGATGTGGGTTTCTAGACTTGGTCCCATCGTGTACACAGTTGTCCCAGCATCAGTTGTCTCCACTGCAATTCCTCCCGAAGGACAGCAAGCACCTGTAGGCTAAAATTATATTAAGCATACTTTAATTTAATTAAAAATATCAATTTATTTTGAATGTTCCCAAAGATATAAGCTAAAGAAACTTATTTTTAGAAAGGTCTTTATACAAAATAATCAGTTCCTTTGATAAATATTTATCAATCATGATTATCTTTTAACAGATAAAATCAAAGAATTCCACTCCTTTCATAATTCAATTTAAAAAAATTTCTCCAATCAGAAGAAATGTATGTATATGTATAATACATGACCACTAAACAACTTTAAATCTGGTGTGATGATGATGGCAGGTAATGGCAAATGTATCCACTTACTACAGAAATCTGGTTAATCATACATTATATCTAGAAATTCCCAATAAAAAACAACAATATAAAATAAAAAATATGTTTACCACTTGAACAGTTAGTTGGCATATCACTCTTACTGTAAGGTTCTAGAACATTCCACACAAGTTTTTGCCATTCCACAATTGAAGAGGCTCTTTTCACAAATGGACATCAGCCTCAATCACTCTGCAGCAGAGTTATCAGCTCCTTTTCTACTCAAATGGAGTACAATCACCAGTAAAGTGAAGTTGTGTCTAAAACTGAAGTGCAGAGCTACATGAAAATTAATATTTCAACTTTTATTGCTATAAATTAAAACTATAATGTGTCATAGGACACTTATGCCCCCACTACTACAACATTTGTAATAAAGGACCATAACTTTGGTAAAAATGGTCACAGGGAAAAGCATTTTCTTTACGATCATCTACCAATCCTGCTTGATCATCTGTGCAAATTTGAAAGAAATCTTCCCAATAGTTAATGAGGAGTTGATGCCACAAGTTTTGGGGGATGTATGTACATACAGACAAGTGCAACTCTATATGCCTCCCACTTCGTTGGGCATACAAAAAGATAAAATAACATAATAGTTTTAAGCGCTACAGGAATAGATAGTTGACACATCTTTAACAGTTTTAACCTTTTACTCCATGAATATGCCATTAATCACATGGGTAACAAAATCTAGATCTGTATGCACATCTGTGCAGTCTGACCAGGATCTACACATTTTAAATAACCTCCAGGATCTGAAAGTGACTAGTGCAGATTTACAGGGTGACAAGTGTTAAACTTACTGCAAGGGTCTTCACACAGCTCTTTTGTACTGCTGGTTCTTCGGTTGTACTTTCTGAACAATGGCTTGCTCCGCAGGGCAGCACTTAACGACACATCACATTTCTATTTGGAGAAGTACAGTGAACCAAGTCCATAACATTCCTGAAAACAGGGCAATGATCTAAAATCCAAATATATTCAAATACATTTACACTTATTTTACACATTCCTAAAGATTATAGTCTTTATTGCATTAGACATCAATTGGTCCAGATAATGGCTTCATCAAATCTGTGCACAAACTATTGGCCAGTGTACATTTTTTTCAGGGCTGGACAAACCCACTAGTCTGATGCCCGGGACAAGCTGAAAACTGCCGCATATTGAATATCATAGTTCTAATAACAAGATGCTGGCAAACATACAGAATTATAAACTGACTCATATAAAAATGTACATGGTCCTTTAAAAGAATTTAGGTGCTCTGGTTTTATTTACATGAAATCACATCTTACATTGTTTTTTTAATTCTGCTCTAGTTCCATGAAATCTAAATTTCTGTATGAATTATGTTGAAAATGAGAATTGATACTGAAATCAGAAGCAGCGGATACATCAGAATTGTTCAATTTAATGACACCCTATAATTGCGCCTTTCTCTGCAGGTGCATCAATTACAGAAAAGTGATAGGAGTTTGCTTCTTGCTTATTAAACTTACTTCATAGACAAGTATAGTAGAATGTAAAGAACATCAGCCAGACATCTTATTGTGGTCTGCCTCAATGATATATTGGTTTTATGTAAATTTGACACCTGCATATTTATATTCCTAAGTTTCTGTTGCACCATTGGTAAGATGTTGATTTAAGAAGTTAATGATCATTTTATACTGATCTACACATCAATTCTTTGGAATATCAATTATACAATTTAAGGTATGAGCCGGCAACCCCAAGTAAATGTTTGTAGTAGTGTCCTTGACAGGCAGCCTTGGTAGCTCAATTGGTAGAGCGACAGCACAGTAAGCCTGAGGTCCGAGGTTCGAACCCTGGTGGAGGCCTACACATTTTCTCTTGTTTCATTTGGTGGACAGTAGAAATTGATGTACCCTTGGAGCTCTCCAGGGCGAAGCATTGGCTTGGGTAGTCAATCTGAACCTGGGTTAGAAAGACATTTATTGATTAAAAGGCTTGTCTCATTAAGAACGGAGGAATGTAGTAGTGTCCTCAACAGGTAGCCTCGGTAGCTGAATTGGAAGAGTGACGGCATGGTAAGCCACAGGTCCGATGTTCGAATCCTGGTCGAGGCCTACACATTTTCTCCCTCCCATTTCATTTAGTGGCCAGTGTAAATCGATTTACCCTTGGTTCTCTACTGGGCGGAGCAATGGCTGGGGTAGTTGATCCGAACCTGCATTGTTTAGACATTTGCCGATATAGTGGCTTGTCTCGTTTAGAAGTGAGGAATGTAGTAGCGTCCTTGACAGGTAGTCTCCGGACGGTAGCTCAATTGGTAGCGATGGCAAGGTAAGCCGGTGGTCCAAGGTTCAAATCCTGGTTGAGGCCTACACATTTTCTCCCTTTTGTTTAATGTTCAACAAGTGGTGGCACCGGATAGAAATTATTGATAGTAAATAAACTTTGAAAACAGAAGTAATGCCAAATATGTTTTTTAACAAATATACCATACATTGGCATAATCTTGCTGGATATATCCCATGCTACTGGCTTCTATACAGTATAGGGGTAGGAAAACTCCTCCAAGAGAACATATGGGATCTGCTGTCTTCTGCTACATATCTGAAATATAAATAGAATGATTCCGCTTATTGTAAGATATTTACTTATCTCAAGTGTAGCTTTTATACAATGGATGGATCTGTTTCAAACACAACAATGTCAATATCAGAGTTGAATGAGTTGACTGCTACTGTAAAATGATTATAAACCAAGAAGCCAAATGTGTCACAACATAACATATTAAGTCCGATAAACATTCGGCCTCACACGGTAATAACTTTAAGCAAAAATACTACAAAGCGCGGCACAACCAACTACTGTTTATCCGAAATAACATACACTTTAAGTTTTACTCGCGCGAAGCTGTGATAAAAATCAACACTAAACAGAGGCAAATTATCGAAACGGAACGGCCACTATGTAAACATCTAAAACTATACATCATCTCTTACGCCAACATGCAGCTACAGCCAGCCAAGACTCGAAAGAATTGCCGAGAAAATTATTCTCGTGATGCTGACTTGGAATCGTCACGGGAGGTCATTTGTCTAATCTGAATACACTCCCCTCTCTCTTCGTTGAAGTCCGGTCGGCTTTTCCCGGCGTTTCCCGTATCTACTGACGTGACGTCAGTAGTCACATGACTTT